>JBBPBX010021339.1:24891-35568 GCA_038048925.1 Garcialebias charrua
TATATATATATATATACACCGGTATATATATATAATGTCGCTACTTCTCAGATTTTTGCTCATTGCAGGGGGTGTGGAACCCTAAACGAGGGACTCCTATAGTGCAAATTCTTTCCAGGAATCTTACTTCTATTTAGTTTTTGTTTCTGTACATGAACATGAACTGTAACCTGAAACATATTGTTTGTTGAAGTATGGATGGATGCTTTGGAAATAGTTCTGCATCACTGCTTTCAACTTTCGCCTCTGACCTTCAAAATGTGGCCTCTTGTCTGAGGACAAACTGCGATAATAATATTGACTCGAGCGATCACGTTTTCCCCCAGCAAACAAATTTTGTCTCAATCGCGTGTGCGTGCCTGCGTGCCTGCATGCGTGTGTGTTTGACCGTGTGACCGTGTGCGTCAGTAACTAGAAGTCTGAAACAACGTGAACAGTTTATATGAAGTGGGAGGATTCCGCCTGCAAATGGAGACAGAATAAGTAACGCATGATGTTCCTATGCTAACTACAGCCAGGACAGATTCAGTACGTCCTGTTAAGAAAATGTCCAAAATTCACCGTGACAATGTGACTGTCTTGAACTTGTACTAACCAATAATGCCGAAGATGTCCAGAATGTTGGGGGCGAATATCACCAGCAAGTTGATGAAGGAGAGCAGAATGAGAGCAATGCAGGTGTGGCGTATCCAGCTGAAAGACTTGCTGGGGAATATCATCTCCTGAATGGCTCTACGCACCTACAAACACATGTTTTTGTTTCATACAGACAAGAATAGAAAGCACGTGGCTCTTTAAAGAGGACAGCTTAGCGTGTCTGACTTACTGGGAACAACACAATGGGGACAGTCAGAGTCACCGCAGTGAGAACAGCCACTCGAACACACAGGATCAAAGTGTCGTAAGGATCAATGCGGCTGTAAGTATGCAGCAGCTCAGGCTCCACATTTTCTGTTGGAACATTTGAAAAAAATAAAAATAAATCAGACGTGCATCAACCTTGGATTGAACTGAACTTTAATGCAAAGAGCCGCCACACGAGGGAGCTTGGATTCTTTAATACAGTAGTGCACACATCATTCAATGCATGCTTTACTTTAGAAGAAGGGAAATGCACACCAACAATAAAAAAAATGACTGCATATTCAGGGAGATGTTATTAGAGCAGGGGTCCCCAGCCACTAGGCCAAGAATATGGACTGCAGGATCTGTCTATGGGTCATTTGGACACACATATATAACATTTATTTAAAGAAATCTACAAAAATTAGTCTGCAGGATATTTTATTTGGGCGTCACAGTGATGCAGTTGTCAGAGCTGTTGCCTCATAATGAAAAGGTTGCAGGTTCGCCTCCCGGCCTTTTTGGAGGGACTTTGCGGCACTCCGTTTTCCTCTCACAGCCCAAAAACACACATTTAACACAGCGACCGCTGGAGACGAGCACCAGCTGCCCCGCAACCCAGAAAGGGGAACGCAGGGAAAGAAAACAGGCGGCTGGATGGTATTTTATTTGGAACTTTCTTTCTTTTTTCACATTTGCTCACACCTTAACCCTTCACTTGACTATTATTGTTCACACGTTAGAAAACCTGGACGTTAATCGTAGCAAAGTTTACTGGAGAGCATCATTTCCCCACTGGCCCATGGGAAAGCTGTCTCGTATGAAACAGATCAGTGATGCCAAAAACAAAAAAAAGGAGGTTGGAGACCCTCTTAAAAGGTTATTAACATTTGATTTAGTTTGCTCTTTGGTAATTAAACATGTTCTAAAACTTTAAGTCACTTTTAATAATAATTTAGTATATTGTATTTGCTCTTTTTTTTTTTAACCCAACATCACTTTTTTTATGAGAAGCAACTTATTTTTTTCTTAATAGTCTAATGTTGGCATTAACACCTTCTTATTTTCTTGTGGGCAGCTGTGGCTGAGCGGTTAGAGGAGTTGTCCTCCAATGTAAGAGTTGGGGGTTCGATTCCACCAGCAGTCACATGCTGAAGTGTCCCTGGGCAAGACACTGAACCTCTCATAGTCTCCGATGTGTCTCATCCAGTGTATGAATATGATAAATCACAGATTATTCTTTATATAGATCTAGTAGAGTGCTGTATGAATGGGTAAATGAAGACACAGATTGTGTTGTAAAGAGCTTTGAGTATCTTGATCAGATAGAAATGTGTTTTATAAGTACACTCCATTTACCATTTATTAAAGACAAACAAGAAGTTCCAGGGACAACAGCTCTCACCGTAAAAGGTCAGGTAGCCAAAGAGAGCAGCCAGAAAGTACATGGTGTACATGACTAAGATGGAGAGGTTGGACACCTTCTGCATCTTCTTCTGAGTTGGACTGGAATCAGAGATTTGAAAGTTATGTATGCTACATTCTGCACCGCCGTGTTACCGAGTATCACCCGCTCATGAAGGTGCGACTCACTTGCGGAGCTCGGTGTAGATGGGCAGGACCTCAGGGTGGCAAACAAAAGCAAAAGCCAAGATGGGGATGGTGTAAGCCGTCTGTGAACACATAGGTTTCTGTTAGAAACCCTTTCTTCTGCAGCTACCGTCACCTTTCTTACAAAACCAGTTAAGCAGAGTGCTTGTTTTACATCAGCCACCCACCTGTGAGTTAATGGTAAACATGCGCGGGGCGCAGTGGGAGTCGTCGTCTTCGTGAATCAAACCGTTGGTGTACTCGTGGGCGTGGGTTGAAACGTTCAGGCCGTGATGCGCGGCAGTGCCGTTCGCTGAAAACTCTTCAAAGGGGCAGGGAATCTGAAACTTCTTGTAGGAAACCTGCAGAGAGGTGCCAAACAAAGGAGGGCAAACCAGGGAAATGATCAAATGATCAAGAAAAGACGAAACAATAATGGAACGTTACGAGTAAAGAGTAAATCCATCAAACGCAAGATAAAATAAACTCATAGACTGCTTTGCTTCTATTTTATTATTTAATGACAAAGCCCTGTTTCTGTTATATAATACATTAATTCTTCCTAATTTGATTTACTGTATTGAAGTTTGGGGTAAAGCTTGCAACAAAGCCGGTCTTTATTTGACAAAAAAGAGCTATAAGAATTATCGCTAGAAAATATTACACCCATCCATCAAATATATTGTTTTTTAAATTGAAATTTTTGAAATTCTATGAATTGATTGATTATAACATTTTAATAATTATGTATAAGGCCCACAAAAATGCATTACCTTCCAATATTCAAACTAAATTTGCTAAAATAGAGAGTTATTATTTTTTAAAGGGGATAGAAATGTTTGTGAAGCCACGGTTTCGAACTTGCTTGAAGGAAAGATGCACTTTAATCCAGGGTATAGGTTTTTGGAATGGTTTGGAGGATGACCTAAAAAATGTCAGATCTCTGTATATATTCAAGAGAAAGATTAAAGCTAGTTTTTTGAAGGTATATGATCAAGTATAATTGAATTTAAAGAAACTGCTGTTTGAGCTGATGTGTTTTTTCTTTTTAGTATTGCCTTTATTGCATATTATATTTTGTTTAAAAATATTTTGAGGATAAAAGGAGCAGACATCATAAGATTTATTCTTCTTCTGCTTCCTTTCATTTTGATTTGTGTATTATTTGTGTTTTATTGTAAAAGAAAAATTGTTTTAATTTAAAATTAATATTTTATATTAAATGAATAATTTTTGGGGGGAATTTGGAATTTATTGTCTTAGTGCGGCTCTTCAAGTCACATCTTAAAACATGGTTGCGTAAAGCTGACAGTGAATTAGACGAGTTGCCCGTTCCCAGGATAAAATGCCAGAATAAATCAGGCTCTCTGTGAAAAGTGCGATAACAAGAGAGAACTGGACCAACTCACCGCGGTGAGAAAGAACACCATGCAGCTGAGGGAGAAGCCGCTGGTGTAGCCGAGGTAACCTGAAAATATAAAGACGGGGAAAAGGCAACATTAACTCGCATCAAACTGAAATGTGATCGACACAAGAAAAGCACATGGTTTGCCGCCGCAAAAAACAGAATGAACTGTCTGAAGGACCTCACAGCAGTCCGAGGGCAGAAACATGTTTACAGTGTGTGATAAAGAACAGATTATTCTGGACTGGCTGCAATTATCTCAGGGGGTAAAAATATCACAAGTACCTGCTGCTCTCGCTGCCAGTAGCAGAAAAAAAAAAAAACATGCTTCGCTTTAACATAGCTGCTCCATCAGAATGTGATTATATAAGTCGGTTTGTGATTACACAGGTCAGTTTTGTAATTTTCTGGCACTTTACGGGTTATGATCAATTAAAACAAAACTTTTCCGAGTACCTGAGGAACTGTACTTTGGAAGAACTTGAACTCTTTAAAGTCGGCTTCAACATAAAGAAGCAGTCATTCAGTACCAACTAAATTAAAAATGTATTGCATTTGATTATGAGATAGATTATGAAAAGATTAGAATCAAAGTATTAAACTGTGTAGAAAAAAATGCAGAGCATAAGAGGCTAAACTTGTGGTCCAATATTTTTATTTTATATTTTAACTGTGACTCTTGATTATCAGTTTTATATTTATATTTTAAAACCAAGATTTTGACATATTCCTAAGTGGACAGACACCTGCAAAAATAAGATTTGCCAACATTTTGGAGGTAAAAGCTCAACTTGGCCCACTCAAATTCAAGGCAAAATAGTAATTTTTTATTATAAGGCCCCATCACTTTCTGTTTTAAAAACTAATTTAAAAACACGTTTTTTTATTTGGCTTTTAACCCAGAGTGAGCTAGCATCTATGTCTTAATGTTGTACTCTTTGCTTTTATTTGTGATGTTCTGATTTCTAATTTCTTACAGTTGTTTTATTGTTTAATTGTTGTTCTTTGTTTTCATTTTCGTACAGCACTTCGGTCGGCTGCTGTGTCGTATTTTAAGTGCTTTAGAAATAAAATATGTATAATGCTTGCACGTTTAATTTAATTTAACACAACATGATGTAAGTATTTTACGTTACATCTTGTGCTTGCTTCTAAAATGCATGAACAATTTTTTAATAGGTTTTATTATTATTTTCCTCAACGGGTGCAATAGAACAATTAGCTAATTTAGCTTTGTGTAAAAATAAAACGAGAAAAACAAATGAAATAATAATAATAATCAAGAGTTACATCATTCTTGTTGCTCACCAAGTTGTTTCATTAAAGCCAGAGGCAGGATGATGCTGGCAGAGACCATGATGACCAGGTAGTTTCCATTCAAGTACCACAGACTGAGGGAAAAAAAAGTTTTATTTACTTTGGTGAGCTCAGTATTTTAAACGTTGCCACTAAGACCCACAGAGTAAAACACAAATAGAGATGGAAAAACATAGAGGCAGACATAAAAAATAGAGAGGAACAGTTATAATGGCAGTATACAGCTTAATTTAGTTTATATAAAAAAGTGTGTGTTTTGTGTGTGTGTGTGTGTGTGTGTGTATGTGGGGGAGGGGAGTGACATGAGGCTGTTAAAATGTACAGGTCCAAATGTTCATCTGAAGGCTGCAGAAAAAAAAACATGTCCGCTCTCAACACAAGTACAGGAATAGAGTGTTATATAACAGATTATTTATGAGACGGTTCACAGTTTTAGAGAAGCCCAAAACACGGTGACGCTAAAATAACACAAAACATTCACTAAACATGTTACAACACTGACATCTGTCTATTGCTTTATGTTAAGATTAGAAAAAAAAACACGTATGACCTCCTTTTTTGTTGTTGTATCACCACGGACCAAGTGAGGGGTCCAAACATCCCGTGAATGTCCTGTTTAAATTACAGCCCTTCATATATCAGCAGCTGATCTGTGTTTGGTCGTTATATTTATTATCTGCGATGATTTTTATGTCTATTTTTTGTACTTCATTGTGTGTGTTGCCTGTTGTTTGTTTGTGCAGCACTTTGGTTGGCCTTGTCGCTGTTTTAAGTGCTCTATAAATAAAATGGTATGGTATATATCCAAGTAGTCAGCATGAACCTGGGGTGTGCAACATGTCTGAACTACTTCTGTGGCCTTTTTTATTGTAGCATGAACAAAACTCTTTTTGGGCACACTAAAAAATAAAGAGGAAAAAAATTGGGGCGGTTTTGGTTCTGTTTATTGCATTTATGATTCAATGCAACAAAATAAACAAATGTGTTGCTTCTGCCGCCAATGGCCACCACATTGTTCAAGCCTAGAGCCATTGTCATCGCTGGGGGCTAAGCACCCCTAAAGGTCAGATTCTAGAATCACCCCTGGTTTGAAACAAAAAAAAGTGCCTTCAAGAAGTTGGTTTAATGGGAATAGACTTCCTTCAGTGGCAACACATACCATCACAAGAAGATTAAATAAATTGCTGTCAATTCATTCAAAGACAATTGTCCTGTAAATCCTGTGTACGGAGCAGTCTTTCAGTCCCACAGATCCTCTTTTTAAAGCTGTTAACCCTGAATCCAACCGTGGGGGGTTAGTGGTCTATTACAGATCTGTTGGCTTACCGGTACAGTGATTTCTGTGACAAGCAGCATGTGTGTATGTGTGTGTTTATGTGTCTTTGAAGATGTTTGAAAGCAGAGGGAAGTCATGCAAATAACAAGTCAGGTCTTCTTTAAAGCTGCACTATGTAACTTTGTAATGCAGTCTGTAACTTTTCTAACAATATATTTTTAACATATTTCTTCACTCTGTCACTATCTACTGACAGACTGATGTTAGACAAAGTAATCTCTGAAAAAAACTATAGTCCCCTTGCTTCTCTATCAGCATTTATAAAAACACTAAAAACACAGAGTGACCCGCCGTTAACCAGCCAATAAAAACAGAGTTTGTAACCAGCCAATAAAAACAGAGCTTGAATTTGAATCAGCCAATAAAAACAGAGCTTGAATTTGAATTTCAGCAGAGCAAGGGGGGCAGAGCCATATATGGCTCTGAGGGGGAGGGATCAGAATGCTTTGCCTGTTGAAAATATTTCTAAGTTCTGTGCTCTATAGAAAGTTACACATAGCACCTTTAAGGCTGGTTTATACTTCTTGTCGCATGTCTTTTACCCCCGTTGAGTGAAAAAAATGTTGCGCAACTTCCGTCCTCACACCCGCTGTGATCCCCCGGTGACAGCCGTCCTATACATTGCCCCCAGTCAGCACTGCGAGATGTGGAGGATGCGGCTCGGAGCGTGTGATTGGTTCAAAGTTTGTGAGCGTTTTTTGTTTCGATGTCAATATATGGTGTATCACACCGCTACCCGCTACCCGCTACTCTTCCAGAAGCCGGTTTTTGTTTTTGCTTTGACATGGTCATGGATAGTTTTGAAGAGAAACTCGTCTGTGCGCGCACACACGCAAACCGTGCATCTCTGCGGGGGTGGAGAGAGCTTGGAGACCACACACTTTGCGCATTGCCCCCAACACACACACACACACCAATATATATTTATATATAAATATATTTACAAACACGCGCGCGCACACAGGAGCTAAAGCATGCGCGTGTAAAGTTGACAAAATGAAGAGGATCGCGCATGCGCGCAGCTTTTAAAACAAAGAAAACTCCGCTGTTATGCGTAAAAATGCACGTTTAAAGCGAGCGGAGACCCCCCCGCATGGTCCTGAGGAGAGAAACTCGCCGACGTATGCAGTGGGAGTGCGCGTGACGTATGCAGTGGGAGGGAAGAGGGAGGTATTACTATAATGTATCCCCCACGTCGTTTCAAAGTATAAACACTCAATGCGGTCTGTGACACACAAGTCTCAACGGGGGGGGGGGTAAAAGACGTGTGACAAGAAGTATAAACCAGCCTTTAGCCTTTTGGTTAGGAGGTTATTTCAGCAGCTGGTCAGCTTTCACAAGCAGGAATCACTGCAAACAAGTCCATTCTGGTCTGGAGTCCAATTCAAAGTCAAGTTCTTGAGAGCAGGTCTAAGTTATATTTAGGTTTTCATTAATTGTTTTCAAGAAGTAGTTCAAATCTTTTGACGTATGGCTCTATGAAAAGGCTATGAACAACAAATTTACCTCTCTGAAAGTTCTCAGTTGGAGAAATAGCTTATTGAGCTAAATGTTGGTTCGAGCAAAACCAAGATGGAAGTGGATTGCTGCCACCTTAAAGCAACTCAGTCGTGAATTTCAGAGTGGCACATGCACAATCTTATTTATAAAGTTTTGCATTGCCACCAGTTTTACTGTACAGAGTTGTTTATGAAAGAAAGATTATGATAAACTGAAAGGACAGGAAGTGCTACAGCTAGCTGCAGCCAGAGACGTCTTCAATGGCAAAAACCCATTAAATTTTATTTAAATAAGCATGTGATGTGAAATTAATGGCAGTGTAAATGTTGAGACAATGCAATTTAAGTGCTTTGGCATTTTTACATTAAAGTTGTTTTAAGACAGCAGCAATCCACTTTGGTCTTGGGCTTGACTAGCCTTTAGCTTGTCAATTCAGTCAGAAGTAAACTATTTCACAAAACCGAGATGATTCTATTAGTTATGTTCAAAAGGTAAGATATTGACTGCTCATAATCTTTCAACTGACGCTTTCTTTCACCTGATAATTCTTAGAATGATCACACGATTATGTCCATGTGTATGTTCTGCCAGAAACTGGATCAGCCCGTGCCAACACTTCAGAGTCTGCCCACTGGTTGTACGTCATTGCAATCTATTTGCAGAGCCCCGGGTCATAAATAAAGCTGCTGCCCCACCGCGCACATCTCATTCCTTAACAGTTCCTTTGACGCCACAGTTTTGGACAACGATGGGAGTGTTGAGTGGAGGCGAACAGTGAGAGCTGAGCCCGAGCTGACCTGTCCTGAAGCTCAGACTCGGAATTTGGCACCGGCATTTCACACCACCTGCTGCTGTCATTTGAGTGTGTGCGTGTGCAAGGCATACAAAGGAGTCATAACAACCGAACATCAATTTCAGCTGTAACAAGATTGTTTCAGAGTCTTCATGTGTTTCCATACTGATCAAGCAAGTTTGGGACAACACTGAGACCACACTTCTGTTGTAAAGATCCCTTTTGTCGCCTAAAAAGTCAAAGTCAAAGTCAACTTTATTGTCAGAACTGCAATATGTACAGGACATACACAGGATTGAAATTGCATTTCTCTCAGTCCCTCGGTGCAACAGTAACCATCTAAACCAGGGGTGCTCATTACGTAGATCGCGATCTACTGGTAGATCTCTGAGGTAGTACTGGTAGATCGCAGCATGACATTAAAAAAAATAATTGTCTGTTCAGTGCCCTGAGATTACTTCTTTTGTGAATTGATGCTATATAAATAAACTGAATTGAACTGAATCTTAGAAGATCTTTACTCGGCAAACAAAACAGTTTAGGTCAAAATACTATAATTTTAAAGCCACAGTACTGTGCTATAGTTCATAATTTCTTATCTGCCAACCCGACTGACAAGAAAACTACAGCATTTTTCATGTAAACCAGCTTATTTTTTGTTTAATACCCCCAATAAACATTGAAAAATCACTAATGTTTCCACAGGTTGTTTTCGTGTAAACGGGGTAGATCACTTTGACTTGATCATTTCAAAAGTAGCTCGCATAGTGAAAAAGTCTGAACACCCCTGATCTAAACACTAAAACACTGAAACATTTAATGAACATAAGCATAAAATAGTAAAAGTGTAACACTGTCCTGAGTTTTTGCATAGTAGCATAAAAGTATGAAAATTTACACCAACACTAAAACACTAAACATTAAATGAACATAAGCATAAAATGAAATAATAAAAGTGTAATACTGTCCTGAGTTTTTGCATAGTACAGTAGTATGAAAAGTATAAAAACGTAAATCTATAAAATAAACTGAAGTTTCTAGCGTTGACATTTGCAAAGAGTGGCACAGCAGCATATAAGTTGATGTACACAGTATATGTATGAGGTAGTTGATGCCGGTATAGAGGCAAAGTGGCATATGAAGTAAGGCACATAAGGCACATTTGGCATCCTTAGATAAGGCTAGTCAGAGAATGCTGTATATGTATCTGCAGTAGTGTAGACAAAAGTAGTGTAAATAATAATAATAATTGTCTAATCTTGTCATCTGCGTATGTTTCCCATACACAGACGAAATTCGTCTCTGCATTTAACCCAACCACCTACCAGGCGGTGCAGTGAGCAGCCATAGAAGGCGCTCGGGGAGCTGGAGAAATAGGTGTGCACTCATAGACACCCCAAGATGTGTAGTGGCCGGGACGCGAACCCGCGTCCTTCGGGTCCCAAGTCAAACGCCCTAACCACTACACCATGTAAACAGTAGTAATAAATGTAAAGCAGTAGTAATAAATGTAAACAGTATTAATAAATGTAAACAGTGAATGTAAACAGTAGTATGACTATAGGCAGTAATGTAATACAAACATTAGTGCAAATATGAGAAGTAGTGCAAACTGAATGAACACATGACCGAGAGTTCAGTGAACAACCCGTTTGATGACACAGAGTCCAGTGTTAAAAACTTTGTTGAGTGGCAATGTGTGAGAAAGTTTTTTGTGTTAAGGCAGTTCAAATGGGAGGGGGGGCAGAGCAGGCAGAGTGTTTAGCATTCTGACTGCCTGATGAACAGAGCTGTCTCTCAGTCTGCTGGTACGAGCCTGGAGACTCCTCAGTCTCCTCCCTGATGGCAGCAGTCTAAAGCGGCTGTGTAGTGGGTGTGTGGGATCACCTGCCA
>JBBPBX010021340.1:661-42476 GCA_038048925.1 Garcialebias charrua
TATATATATATATATATATATGTATATGTACAGTATATATATGTCTCGTAAAACCTTTGACAGCAGTTTTTATTTATTTATCTTCTTTCAATAACAAAGACATGGTAGAAAGTTTTTCTCCCAGAATGAAGCTCATGAACAAAATAAACGTTCTGGATATCTTAAAAGTCGACAGTTTGTTGAGAAACCTTATCACCATGAATAAAATTCATAGATTCATATACTCTATACATATGTACAGCCGTTAAACACATTTAAAGTTCCCTTCTTCATACTCCTGCATGAATCTGCTTTCCTGACATTTTCAAATATGTAAACCTGACAACCTTTTCTGACCTTTCTGAAAGGACGTCACAGTTAGCTTGAAGTCGGCGTGTTTAGCAAACCCTGCAGAACAGCATCTGTGCATCCAGCTTGCTCATGTGGATAACAAGAAGAAGAAATGCAAAAGGCAACAGTTCTAGTCTCTAAATTGAGCCTTAATTGTTTGTTAGGCAACCTTTCAGAAACCCTTCAATCAGTATCCGTTTCTGAAAACACCCATTTATATGTAACAAACTGAAACTTGCTTTACATTCAGCACAGAACCTCACTGCTGGCGAGACACTTGAGTGCCCTCAAGCAAACAAATGCTCCATCATCTGCCTTTTCCAAACTTTAAATATCTGTGAATGTCAGGAATATTCTCCTCCCTCTTCAGTGCAAGTTCCCGTCTGCAGGCCGAGCCACTGTGCTAAAACCAAGTCTCAAGATGCCAATGTTTCTGTGATCTAGTCCACCGCTAAAAAGCCAAGGTACAGAAGGAAAACATTGGGGCCAATCGATGGCCTGACAAGGCAAATATCAGACTTGGCCATGGGGCAGCGATTCAAAGTGTCTAACAGACAGAAATCATTCTGCACTGAAAAGCTAGGCATGCTAAATGCTAATGAGCTTGTTTGAAAAGGTCTCTGCATCTGGGATTTGTTCAGCCATCAACAGAATACTTTATTCACAGAAAGTAACATACTGTAAACTTTTTTCTACTCATCTGATTCTGTTTGACATAAAATTTAGTTTAAATATCCCAGTTCAATGTACCGTATTTTCCGCCTGATAAGTCTCACCTTTCTATAAGTCGCTTTGTCCAATTATTGGCAATAAATTGGAAAAAATCCATAAACGTGTCGCACCTCTATTTAAGCAGCATCTATTATGTGTCACCACTACGCGGTGCGTCAGCGCGTCATTTGCCATGCTGAAAATGGCGGCCACAGAGCGAGCGAGCACGGAAAGACTTTACAAGATTAAGACGGTAAAAACAATTACTGTACCGGTATTTGTTTGCTGAAAATAATAGCAAAAATGAGCTGAACTTTTCCTTAATAAATGAACGCAATTGTCAAATCAGCTGGATTTAAAAAGTATTTTCGCCACGTGCACGCGCACAGGTGGGACGGCTTTATTTATTTAAAATTTAGCTAAATAAATGCTTTAAAAAATATATTTCTTAGCTGACATTATAGCACAAGGGTTCCTGAGCTTAAAGGTTCAGTCTGCAGTTTCTGTAGAACATCAGCACTTAGAAAAAATTTCAACAAGCAAAGCATTCTGATCCCTCCCCCTCAGAGCCATATATGGCTCTGCCCCCTTGTGGTCTGTTAAAATTCAAATTCAAGCTCTGTTTTTATTGGCTGATTCAAATTCAAGCTCGGTTTTTATTGGCTGGTTACAAACTTTGTTTTTATTGGATGGAAAATGGCGGGTCACTTTTTCTTTTTAGAAATGCTTATTTACCACCTGGAGAAGCAAGGGGACAATATTTTTTTTTAGTTTTTTTCAGAGATTACCTCTCTAACATCAATCTAGTGACAGAGTGAAGAAATATGTTAAAAATATATTGTTAGAAAAGTTACATATAGTAGCTTTAACCATTCCTTAATAAATTCACGAAATAGTCAAATCAGCTGGATTTAAAAAAGTATTTTGCCATGTGCACGCATGCGGGTGGACGGCTTTATTTCTTTAAAATTTAGCTAAATAAAAACTTAAAATATATATATTTCTTAGCTGACATTATAGCACAAGGGTTCCTGAGCTTAACCGTTCCTTAAAGGGGACCACAGATAGGTTTTTAAAATTTTTATGGTATGTCTGTGGGGTTACCAGACACTGTTCATTCAATTTAATACACAAAATAATTCTTAGATAATCAATTATACCCTTTTTAATTCTGCCATTTTTAACTTTCGTTTTGAACGACCGGTTTATGATAATGAGATATCGTGGCACGCCCTTCAAAGATCTGTTTACATTAACTCCGCCCTCCAAAGGCAGACGAGGATGTCTGAACTCACGCTGAGCTGAACTGGACTGCGACGTATTTATTTATTTATTGTGGGACAAATCAGACGTGTACAAGTTGTCGTGTCATTTTTAATTTTTCCTCTGTAATAAATGTCCAACTCCCTCCCTGACGTCTCCCTCCCTCTCCCTGTGCGCGCGAGCTGGAGGTAGCGGAGCGGATGTCACTCGCGGACACACACATACACACACACACACACACACTCACAGCTGGGCTGTCTTGTTATCCGTGTCCCTCGCTCAGCCGCGCGCTGGGCCTGGCACATACACACACATACACACACACGGGTTTGTCAATGAGGTTTAGCGGTACGTAGTCTGTCCTGCTAATTAGGGGTGGCCGATACAGAGAATTTTGGAATCGATCCGATACCAAGTAAATACTTTGCTAGAATCACATACTTCGATACCGATTCCGATACTTGGGGGCGCTGTTGAGCCGCACAAAATTATAACACTGCCAACAACACAAAAATGATAAGAAAACAACTTCTATTGCACAGATGTTTTAATGTCAAATAAAAATGCTCTATCAACTAGCTGCAGCAGCAGTATAAAAAATTGAACAGTGTGAGTAACAAAATATTTGCCCATCACCTCTTTTACAACACACAGTTGTTTAAATAAAAGTCACCAGTGCAAAATAACAAAAAAGCAGCAATGTTACAAAAACATAACACTGTCAAAATCACAAAAACAGTGATAAGAAAACAACTTCTATTGCACAGATGTTTTTTGAAAAAAAAAAAACAACAACAAGTCAGTGTTGCAAATAATGTGTAAGGAGCCCTTTGGGCTCTATTTACATGTTGGAAATGACTTAAAGGTTTTTGTTCAGGAACAGTAACATGTTTACATTTTCCCTTTAATTGCACTTCTTCTCTGTGTCACTAACTGTCCTGCCTTAGAGAAAATCCTAAAATCTGCAGACCGCAGAGTGCGCGCTCTCAAATACCTACCTACAGCAGGGGGAGGGGCACAGTTTGCGTGTGTGCCGGAGCGAGCGAGCGAGAGAGCGCGACAACAAAGCATCGATTCCACAGCGCTAGTATTGATTCGATACCAAGTACCACCTTGGTATCGATAGTATCGATACTAGAATCGATACGCCCACCCCTACTGCTAATGACACATAAACCAACACACACACACACACACACACAGCAACATGCTGCATCGCTGTTCATTCAAGCCTCCCATCTGAAAACTATCAATTTTAAATCTGCTTAGTGCGCGCTCCATTATCTGGGCCAGGAGGGTCAGAGAGTTAGCTGGCTAGACTCTGTGACATTTTTAGCCATTGTGCTGACATGAAATCAGGAAAAACAACCGTCAACTCTTTTATACTGAAGTGGGTGGAGCCGCACCAGGGGTTGCTAGTTGAGGGCTGGACTCAGGGTTGAGGTGGGTTGTGGCTGCGGTTTGTGACGTCACAAACCGCAGGAAGTGCAAAACGAAGTGTTTCTATCAAAGATAAATAAATCTACTTAGAGTAAATAAACCACTGGGTGCATTTTTTTGGCCTTAGGACTGTTTTTTTATGAAGTAAATACCCAAAGTTGAGTAAAAAAAACATTAAAAAGTGAATTTTGAATATGTGGTCCCCTTTAATAAATTCACGAAATGGTCAAATCTGCTGGATTTAAATTGTTTCGCTTTGACTTCTTCCAAACCATCACGTGCGCTGCGAAAATAAATTATAAATAAATCGAATTTTAGCTCAAAAATCTCATACAGCTAACAGTTTGTAAATGACCACCAAGTAATTACTTTCTGTACAGGTAAGTTTCAACAAAATCTGTCCTGTCGTTCATGAGCTATTTGCAAAATAGTACCCGTTAAAAACACGGAGCTACAAGCTAACCTTAACTAAACAACTAAGCTAACCATGACACATTTATGGTTATAAAACATCAAATTTTATCTTAAACATCTCATAAAGCTAATCAGTTGTAAATGTCCATACAGTGATTACTTTCTGTAAGTTTGATAAAAATCTGTCCTGTGGTTCTTGACTTATTTTGCTAACAAACACAGCTAAGTAGTTCATACCTCCAGAGCAGGAGGCTGGGCAGCGACAGAGTGTGTCTGACCAGAGGAGGCTGCCTTCGGACACATGAGCTGGAAACGGTCGGTGGACTCTCTGGAAGTGTCAGAGCTCCAGAGCAGGAGGCCGGGCTGCGACAGAGTCAGTCTGACCATAGGAGGCTGCCTTCGGACACATGAGCTGGGAACAGTCGGTGTACCCTAATGGACAAAAGTGGTACTGCACCATTTTTTTGCCAAAATGAAAAACTGTCATATCTGAGCCAAAAATTGGTCTAAAAATATGGGGGAAAAATCCATAAACACGTCTCACCTCTTGATTAGTCGCAGGGCATGCAAATTAGGCAAAAAGGTGCGACTTATAGACCGGGAAATACAGTAAGTAAATACTGTACGTACATGGCTGTCAAAATTGTTATAATTTTATTACGGGTACTTGTTTTTATTGTTTACAGTGCATTTGATCTTCAAATAGGTATTAAATATGCCTAGAAAGATTGTATGTCCTAGCTGCATAGTTCCTAAAACCCTTGAATCATCTTTACAGTATATTAATAATTAACAATGTTTTACACTTCAAAAAATACTCACAAAAACTAATTTTTGGTTTGGAACTTAATTTACATTTATAGTAAAAGCAAAACTGAAAAATTGAGTTGATTTTTAGCACAAAAAAAATAAAAAGTGTTAATTCAGGCAAATAGGAATAAATAAATAAAATTAGACATAAACAATTGTTTCAGTCAAAATATCTCAGATTTATTCAGACAGGGAAAAAATACAATCAGTTAAAAATAAAAAACTCATAAATTCTGCAGCAGTTTGCCAACATACTGTATTCTAATGATGAATTGTGCAGAGTGAGGAGTTGCACACACAAAAAAAGGCTTATTTTGATAACCTTATTGCAGAGTTAAAGCTAATGTGTCAATGTTTCATCCATCACTTAGGTCAGATGTGAGTCTAGTCATTTTTCACAGTTCGGCATGTTAAGCCGGTCCAGTTTCAGGTCTCTCTTGTAAACGAGTCACTGAAGCTCAATAGGATTAACCTGTACAGTATAAATAAAGGTTGAATGAAAAATGCCAAAGGATGACCAAATCAGATCTACCGTAACTAAACCTCTATTTTAGGATATACTGTAATAAGTAAAGATGGTATAGCAACTTGTAGAAGATGTTTTACCTGGTTGGCTTTGTTAATAATTTCAGTTTACACTAGAAAATGAGTTTGGTTTCCTAAAATAACATTAATTTGTGCCATAGCAAGCTGATGCTAATAGTGGTTAGTGCCAGATGTTCAGCAGCAACTTGTCATAATTATCCCAAAACACCGATTTGGGGTTGTTCTTTTTAACTCCACTTATAAGGGACTGCCTAAGGCAGCCACCTATTATTATCCACCTGACAAGAGTTTCTTAACTTTACATCTTACTCTTCCGTCAACTTTAATGCGGCCCAAACTGCAATGTGTACCACCATAAATATTATATCGAAACAACCAGCTCGGCACCATGATGTGTGCTATGACTTTTATTGTCATTTTGAGTTACCATGGAAACATAATTTGCAAACAAAGACGCCATTTTTCTCATTTAAAATACATGATGGAACTCTAAAATGGTTGCCATGCGGCAGTGCCCAAGTTTCTCCAGGAACTTTGTAGCTCTAGTTCAACTAATTATTCTCTTTAATCTAGTTTTGGGTGGCAAACATAACGAAAGTTACTACTGTAACTACGGTTCTATGAATCCCGGATGACCGCCAGAGGCGGTGCTTAGCACTGAATGATCATTCTTGCGCATGCGCAGGTCGAGCACAAATAACATACCATGCCATTTTATTTATAAAGCACTTTAAATAGGAACAAGTCCAAACCAAAGTGCTGGACAAACAAACAAACAACAGGCAACACACACAGTGAAGTACAACACGAAAGACATAAAAACATTGCAGATCATAAATAAAACGATCAAATACAAATCAGCTGGTGTTGAAAGCAACAGAGTAGTAGTGAGTTTTTAACCGGGATTTGAAAACTGCGAGGGAGGGGGCCTGTCTGACAAGTAGTGGTAACTCGTTCCAGAGTCTTGGGCCTGCTACAGAGAAGGCCCTGTCACCTCTGCGCTTAAGGCGAATTACTGGAACACTTAAAAGTACCCGGTCCTCTGACCTCAAAGCACGTGGTGGGACATATGGGTGTATCAAATCCGAGAGATAGGCAGGGGCGGGGCTGTTCAGTGATTTGTAGACGTACAGGAGAATTTTGAACTGGATTTTAAGATGAACCGGTAGCTAGTGCAGGGAGGCCAAGACTGGTGTAATGTGCTCTCTTTTGCGTGTGCTGGTTAAAAATCGGGCTGCAAATGACAACAAAGTCACCCCGTGACCTGCCGGGGACCCACATGACTCTATATAGGCGCGTGGTACCCAGTGTTCCAATCCCTCAAACTTCTCGCAAAAGCAAGGATTCCAAGGGACCAAGCACTCTGGCGGTCATCCAGGATTCATAGAACTGTAGTTACAGTAGTAACTTTTGTTCTATTTCATCCCTCCTGACCGCCAGAGGCGATGCGTAGCACTAGATGACTTAGGCCAACATGGTCACGAGGAATCGGCAACGTTCAAGGAACGACTACCACGCCACTCACCTATATGTGATGGAGAGGTCTGTTGCTACAGAACTCCTTGCAGAGGATGGGGCACAGCCACATTCACCCTGTAAAACCGAGTAAAGATACTCAGTGATGTCCAGGAGGCCGTGCGGCATATAATGTCCAATGGTACCCCTGTCATAGCAGCAAACGAGGTCGACATGCCCCTCGTAGAATGGCACTTCACTCCCGTTGGCAGTGGTCGGTCCTGCAAGGCATAAGCTTTGGAGATCAAGACCACAACCCAGTGTGCAAGTCATTGCTTAGAAAGTGCCTGACCTTTCTGTGAGCCAGCGTAGCAAACAAAAAGGCAATTTGTTCTCCGGAAGGGTGCCGTAGCATTGATATATGCCTCAAGGGCACGAACAGGGCACAGATGTTTGGAAGAACCTCCGGTGTCCAACCAGGCAAGATGGAACGGTTGGGTACTACTTGCTGGCAGGGACACTTTAGGCATAAAGGCCACATCAGGCCACAGCATGACACCTGACCCATCAGGGTTCCACCGGCAGCAGGGCTTGGCTATCGAGAGAGCCTGCAATTCCCCCACGTTTTGCGGAAACCATTGCCAAAAGGAATGTCGTCTTCAGTGAGAGCCATTTGAGGTCAGCAGATGCTAGGGGTTCAAATGGAAGGGATCGAAGAGCCTCAAGCACCAGAGAAAGGTCCCATGCTGGTGCCACAGGCTGGTTGGGTGGGTGCAAATGCAGAGCACCTCTCACAAACAGTGCAACGTCCTTGTCTCGGCCCACCGAACAACCATTCAGGCCGATATACCAACAGGAAATGGCAGCCACATATACCTTCAAGGTAGATGGGGACCGTCCTCGATCCAGTAATGCTTGCAGGAATGTCAGTATGTCAGAGACTGAACATTGCACCGGATCCTGCCCTTTGTCGTGGCACCAGGTCACAAAAGCCACCCACTTATTAACATAGATGGCCCACGTGGATGATGTCCACGCATTAGCCATTGTACGTCCTATCGACCCGGCGTATCTTGAAAAAATGGGTCCCAGCTCTGCAGGGGCCAGACCCAGAGTTGGAGTGGGTCCGGTTTGGGGTGCAAAATCCGACCGTCCAACTGGGAAAGAAGATCCCTCCTGGAGGGGAGACGCATCGGCAAGCCGGAGCTGAGCTTACGTAGCAGAAGGGAACCAAGTCTGTACTGGCCAGTCGGGGGCCACCAGCAGAACCTTGTGCCCCTCCTGACAAATCCGTAGGAGGGACTGAAAAAGTAGGCTGAATGGTGGAAAAGCATAAAGGAAGGTTCGGGGCCAGGCGTGTGCCAGCGCAGCGTGGCCCAAAGGGCCTCTGTTGCCCAAGGAGAACCAAAGGGGGCAATGAAATGCGACCCTTGAGGCAAAGAGGTCCACGTCCGCTCTGCCGTAGACCGTCCAGATCCTCTCCACCACCTCTTGGTGAAGTGTCCACTCTCTTGGGAACGGCTTCTGATGAGACAGAAAATCTGCTGGTACATTCTGTAGCCCCGGGATGTAGGTTGCTCGGAGGCTGGCCAAGCATGGAGCAGCCCAGGTCAGAAGTTGTCGAGTCCAGCAGAACAGTTTCCTTGACCTGGTTTGCCCCTGGTGGTTGATGTGAAAAACCACAGTGGTGTTGTCTGACCTCGCCAGCACATGCTTCCCCTGCAAGCCTGGAAGAAAACTCAGAAGGGCCAGAAGCACAGCCTGTAATTCCAGGACATTGATGTACTCCCTGCTCTGCCGCTGGGACCATGTCCCCTGTGCCACGTGACCCGGCCAGGTGGCACCCTGGCCCGTGGAAGATGCATCCATAAACACAACTTCCCGATGGCACGGGAGAGAACTGAGTGGGACTCCCGCAGTCATAAACATCCTCACCCTCTATCGGGACAGAAAGTGGAGACACTGAGGGCCTACCCGAAGTTTTCTGAGATAATGGGTGTGCTGTGATGAGTCTAAATTTAGGCATTTAAGCCACATCTGAAGGAGCCGTAACGATAGCAGCCCCAAGGGCACCACGACGGATGTAGCCATAAGCATCCCTAGAAGTCAAAGGTACCTCACCAGAGGTGGCGCCATGTTGCGCCTGAAGTCTGGGAGCATGGTCAATATACTGTCGACCCGCTGGGGTGACGGGCAAGCAGTCATTGAGATGGAGTCCATGGCAATGCCCAGGAAGATGGTCTCCTGTGAGGGAGTCAGATTGCTTTTCTCCATGTTCACCTGGAAGCCCAAGTGTCCCACATGCTGGAGCACTAATCGGGTATCCCGAACTGCCTGATCCCGTGTCGCGGCACGAATGAGCCAATCGTCCAGATACGGGAGGATCTTTAGGCCTCGCGCCTGTAAAGGGGAGAGGGTTGCCACGACGCATCGGGTGAACACCCTGGGAGACAGCGAAAGACAGAATGGGAGGACCCTGAATTGAAAGTGCCGTCCTTGAAAGACAAAATGAAGAAACCGCCAATTGGGTGGCGCGAATGGGACATGGAAATAAGCATCCCTGAGATCTATGGAAGTGAATCAATCACCCAGGGAAATCGTCCGCAACACGTCCTTGGTGGTCAGCATGCAGAAAGGCATGACCTTCAAGTAGACATTCAGGTCCCTGAGGTCCAGAACCGGACATAGACCCCCAGACTTCTTCGGAACTAGAAAATATGTGGAATAAAAGCCCCCTGGATCCAGCAGGGGGTCCACAGACACCATACCTCCCTTGACCATCAAGGTGCAGATTTCTCTGTTCAGTGCCTGCACCTTCACCGGGTCGTGGATTACAGTCATCCTGACTCGGCCAGGGACGGGTGGCCGGCGGCGGAATTGAAGACGAAACCCCGGGACAGAGTGGACAACACCCACAAGTCCGAGGTGTGGGAAGCCCAGTAGTTGAGCTGTCCCGGGGTAAAATAACCGACCGTCAGCCCTAAAGCCTCATCTGTGAGCCCCCCCGACCCCTTGAAGGCCTGAGAGGATGCCGGCCAGACTGTGCCGCTTGAAAGGGGTGAGATGGCCTGGTCCCATCTGGGTCACAAGCCTAACTTCTCCAAACTGGAGCAGGTCTCCGGGCCGATCTCCGACCCTGTGTTAGGTGTTGAGGCTCAATGGAAGGTGTTGGGCAGCACGGTGGCACAACTGGTAGAGCTGCTGCCTCTCAGCGAGAAGGTTGCTGGTTCAAATCCCGGTCCGGGGCCTTTCTGGGTGGAGTTTGCATGTTCTCCCCGTGCATGCGTGGGTTTCCTCCGGGTACTCCGGTTTCCTCCCACAGACCAAAAAACATGCTTGTTAGGCTGATTGGTGACTCTAAATTGACCCTAGGTGTGAGTGTGAGAGTGGATGGTTGTTTGGTGTGAGTGAGACAGGTCCCTCTTGTAAATGAGTCCCCGTGACTCAACGAGGCTAGCCTGTATAAATAAAGGTTGAATGAATGGAAGAAGGAGACGGGAGCGAAGACCTCCGTGAAAGACCCGCTACTGTCCAAGAGCTAGCTGGTTGGTGACCGCGTCTGTGAAGCCCTGCCAGTTGCTGCCTTGTCCAAGACGGCTCGGTCCAAGGCGACCAGTGCTGCAGAGCCAAAAAGTTCCCCTGGAACTACAGGTAGGTCCCAGAGGGTTCTCCTGCAAGGCTCAGTGAGTAGTGACTGCGCCAGCCAGACCTGGCGGTGAGCACGCACCAGCGTGGAGAGTGTACGGCCAATCTCCCTCGTCATGAAAGCAAAGACCTGCAGAGATGCATCAACCAGGCCTTGCGTGGAGTAGGCCAATGGAATAGATTCCAAAGAGGGAGACAGGGCCAGCATAAGATGAGAAAGAGAGTTCCCAATCCGGCCCATGCGAGCCCGAGAATCATAGGCCTTGCAGAGAAGGTCATCAGTAACATGGCACTAAAGCCATGGACAACGGGCATTGGGCCGCAAGGCCTCATCAGGTGGGACAATAAGAGAGGCAATGCTCTGTTCCACCATAGGCATCTGCCCCAAGCCAACCTTGGGTATCTCCTGCATGTTCACCAGGACCCTGCCATCGCTTGTCAGATGCGAAAACGCCTTGGTGTCAGACCAGCAAGCATGTAGTTCCCGTATATACTCCTCCGAGGGAGGAACCACAAAGGCAACCTCTGATCTACTGCATCTGAAGAATGCGCTGGAGGCTGCAGGCTGGGCCTGAGGGGCACCAATCTGTAGACGGGCAAGAGCCGTTCGAATGGCGGCTGTCACAGACTCCTCCGTATCATCCTCGGAGGCAATGGAGCCAGACCCAGAGGCCCCGGAGTCCAGCTCCGGAAGGTCCTCACAGAAATGGGTGCCAGAGGCCGCCACCGAAATAGCATCGTCACCAGTGACTGATGCTTCATCCCACTCGGGAGGGAGCACCCTGTCTCGAACCCCATCCTGAAAGGACTGGAGGAGGGTCTTCATGTGGGCCAGTTCGGTAGTGAGGTGATCCACTCTCGTGGATAACCTCCCTGCATCGGGCCGTCTGGCTCGCTTCGCCGGCAGCGAAGGCGTAGCCACAGCAGGCCGCTTGCCCATCACCTCACTCGGCGGAAATGGGCTATGCTGTGCAGTGCCCGTCCAGTCGGTAGGCTGCTCCAGCGCAGCCAACCGATCCAGTCTGACCGACCGGGGCATGACGCGACAGTTGGGGCATGACGCGACAGTTGGGGCAAGCGTCATCTGACAGCGCCTCCCGGAGATGTCCCACACCGAGACAGGAGGGACACAAGTCATGCCCGTCCTCAGGCTGAAGCGGGGCCAGAAAAGACGAGCAGCACAAATTTTCCAGCATCATACTGCTCAAAAGCGTGATCAGCCCGTCACCAACAGAAGTCAACACAAGCAGAAAACGTCACTGGCGACTTCGTTGTAGGAAAAAAAACACCCATGTAGGCTACAAACTTAGCGTGAGCAGAAACGCTACCGGTGAGTTCAGATAAACTATAGAACAACTCAGTGCGAGCAGAGACGCCACTGGTGAGTTTAGACAAACTATATAACAACTCAGCGCGAGCAGGGACGCCACTGGTGAGTTGCTATATAACAACTCAGCGCGAGCAGAGCCGCCACTGGTGAGTTGAAATAAACAGCCAACAGAAAGAACTCAACGCGAGCGAAAATGCTACAGGTCAGTCAGATAAACGACCAGAACGAAAGATAACTCAGCACGAGCAGAAAACGCCACTGGTGAGTTTAAATAACCAGCCAACAGAAAAAACTCAGCACGAGCGAAAACGCTACAGGTGAATCAGATAAAGCGAGTAGAATGAAAAATTAACTCAATGCGGGCAGAAACGCCACCGTAGAGTTGAATAAACAAGCAATAGAAAACTCACACGAGCAAAAACGCTACAGGTGAGTCCAATAAACGACTAAAAGGGAAAATTAACTCAATGCAGGCAGAAATGCCCCGGAGAGTCAAAAAAGCGAAACTTACCAGTTGTCGCAAATCTGGTAAAGGTGAAAACCGCTTGTGCAGCCCTTGGAGGGCGAGACTTACCTGCAGCTCTGACCAAACACGGACACGTGGCTACCAGCAACAAGCAGTTTAGGAAAGCAGTGGTTCACACAGAAGCCACCAGCTTCACACGACCACACGCCTGTACTCAAACAAACCTGCACGCGAGAAGAACAAAGGGGATTGGAACGCCGGGTGCCACGCGCCTATATAGTCACGTGGGTCCCCGGCAGGTCACGGGGTGACTTTGTTGTCATTTGTGCTCGACCTGCGCATGCGCAAGAATGATCATTCAGTGCTAAGCACCGCCTCTGGCGGTCAGGAGGGATGAAATAGAACTAAGTATGCTGGGTCAAGCTGATAACCCGGCCATGCTGAGCTAAAACTACCCAGGATTGACAGTTCAAGCTTTTCCCAGCGCTGGGTTACAAACTAAAGTTGTGTTAAACCCAACAGTTTTTATTGTGTAGCTGTGGTTACACCTTATGTTTAACGGGTTGCAGAAATTACATTTAAAGGACTACAGTACTACAGTACAGTACAGTATTTGTTATCTTTTAATCTTTTGTGAACTCAGTTATAGTTGCCAGCTCTACTACCAGTAATTATAAGCAACTCTGGGCTTCGATTTCTGTAAATTTGCTTGAAAATATGGGAAGTCGCACATTGCAGTTTTTTTTTTTCTTCCTTTGGCTTGTTTTAAAGTGTTGTTGCTTATTTAGGCTTATTCCAGATCAACATGTGTCCACCTAACAAAAATCCCAGTTTTTCCATCAGTTCATCATGAAAAAAGAAATGTGTTGCATGAAAATCTTCTTAACTTCAAATTTAAATCATGCTGTATTGGCTGTTTTGTTGTTGTTGCTGAATTGAGGCTTAATTTTGCACATCCAAACTACGGTATAATAAATGGCAAGCAGTGACCTAAAAGTCCTAATTAAAACTAGAAAATTTGCATATACCCAAACAAACAGTCCACTAAACATGTAAGGTGTTTATGACAGTACAAAAAACATCTCATTATTTTAATTTGCAACTGAGCACAGGTTTGGAAAACCTAAAGAAATTTAATTGTTTCATTAAAGCACCAACCTACAGTTATTTCTATTTAACGTATACACTATTTTAAAATAATTTAACAAAATGCAATAAAGCTTGGTGATATTTGGACCTCTACAACTACCACTAGCCACAGGCAAGCTTTGCAAGTTGACCTTATAGATAGGCTAAGTGCCACTGGAGCAAAGCCAGGCTTAAACAGGATCCAAACAGATGGCAGAACCAGCCACAGACGGGTCCCATGAACACATTCGTTCATTCAGCAGGCGCAGAACGACTGAGACAACCTATGGTGCTGCCACCTGTTTTAGCACGCCTCACAATTTAACCATGTTTCAAGAGTCCTCTGCTCATTGCAACAACTCCTTTTCCTGCACCCCTCAAGCAACACTGAGATGGATCATTCATTTTCCTTTGTATTTGTTTCTTTGTCTTCATCTTCATCCTACACCTCCATCTATACAATTCTTCCTTATACACTGTGTACCACAAGCCTCCAAGTCCCTAAAGGATGCGGCAAAGTAGGCTTAAAAAAGTGTAATGCAAAGCTTTGATGTGCTCAACTTCGTTCAAAAATATATTCCAGTTTTCTGCCGTTTAGAAGAGACGGACTGACTCAATGTGATGATCTCGGTGTTACATATTGAACATTTAGTTGTGATAGATTGAAGTCAGCCCACCTCTGATTCATTCTCAAGCACATTGTGCACATTTTCTTTCCTGTTTTCTTATCACGAAAGTAAAAGGTAGCTGATGCTTGTTTGTTTTCTGGTGAAGATCTGTCGTCCAGGTCAGGATCGATACAAAAAAGGCTTAAAAAACAAAAACAGTTGGGCTTCTGTTCTGAAGCTGAAGATGTCTCATTACACACTCCAGACAATTGATAAAAACTCCCAGAAGGGAGGCGAAATGTCTTCAGCTTCAGAATAGAACGTCCATTTCTTTTTTTAATATTGTTTATTTTAAACAATATGACAAAAAGGCAAAGTCACAAATAAGTAACACATAAAAGCCAATAATTCATGGTCGAGTAATCTGGACAGTTTCTTTTGTATAGAGATGTTTTGCCCTCTATCCGGAGGGCTTCATCAGTCAGAGGAGTTCCAGTAAACTTTCCCCACCAAGCAGTAAACTCTTTAAGTGGACCAACCAGTTTGCTGGAGCCAAGATTGTTTCTGGGGGCCGTCCTGTCCCTCGTCGACTCTAGGCAGTCAGCCATAGCCAAAGTGGTTCAAGGCAACAAAGTTCATGCCCAATCATCCAGGTACCAAATCCAAAAATTCTCAGTCGGGTCATCTGGACAGTTTCTTATTTATAGAGACATTTTGCCCTCTTGGTGCTCGGTGGGGAAACAGTTTACTGGAACTCTGACTGATGAAGCCCTGCGGATAGAGGGTGAAACGTCTATACAAAAGAAACTGACCAGACAACCTGACTGAGATTTATTGGATTTGGTACCTGGATGACTGAGCATGAACTTTGTTAACACATAAAAGGTTTTCTTTATGAGAAGTCAGAACAAAAATACTGAACAGTAATGTGTTCAATTTGTGAGAGCAGAGACTCAAGGGAAAAATATGGGATGGAACCAGTGGTGACATCCAACACCAGACAAATAAAGAAATTAAGCCAATAACAAAAATAAAACGACATTTACGAAAACCCGAAATCAGCCTGTAACTGGGGTCTTTGGTTTCTGTTCAGGCACAAAACAAGAAGCTTTGTCATTATCATTTTCACTAACTTAAATATTCTTGCAGTTTGTCAAAAGTTATTGAACGTTGCATTAAAAAAAAGAAATGTTTTCTGTTTTATTGTGTGAAATATTAATTTCTATACATTAATAAAGATTTGTGAAATGCTTTAGCATTTTTCATTTTTATATTTTGTTTGTTTTGTCGGATCTCATAGCGTGTTTCAAAAGGATTTTGTTTTCTTAAATTGAAACCAGTTTTTAAAAAATGTAGTTTAATGTTGGAATGATCTTTTATAACTCTGTAGGTTAGCTCAGAAAATGCTTGAAATGTAGTGCTTCAGGGTGGCTCATATTGGGTATGAAGCAAATGTATTTGTTTTTCATAATTAATCTTTTAATCCTTATAATTCTACTATAACGTGTGTCATTTAAATGACTATACTGTAGTCATTTCAGGTGTGCTGCAATTCATTCCAAATGATAAACAAAACTTGTTAAAAAAAAGATAAGAAAAGCACCTAAAAAGTGACATACCTTTATGTATTGCTCAAGCTGTGGATAGACTCTTCTCACCCTGAGGATGGTGGAGAAAAAAGCCCGATGGGGGATTGAGGTTGTGACCACATGTGTGATTTCAGGGAAGGAAAACACGTTAAAACCAGATGCCTTGCAGCGCTTTAAAAGTTCTTCGTCAACTTGGTTTTCTCCCTCACTAAGAATACAGCCGACGGCGTGGCGACAGTGTGGTCCAGGTATCTGTAAAGAAGAAGCACATAAATAGTAAAGTTTCATGATAAAATATAGTACATTTAAACAGTGTATACTCGTAGACAAAACTATATCGAATCCAGTGTTGCTAAACTGGAAAATGTTGACTGAGAAGAAAACTTTCAGAAATTGGTTTCTCAGATTACGTTATTTGTTGGGTCTCTAATTATCTCTCAGATTGGAGGCAATGTGTTTAACATAAATGAACTATCTACCAGATTCAGTCTTAGGACCCACCCTCTTCACAATCTACATAAGTAAGGTAGGTCAGATCATCCCTGATGCATCCTTACATTTCTATGCTGACGACACCGTAGTTTATTGTCAAGCTAAAACAAGTGCTATGGTTTTCCAGCTTTTACAGTCTGCTTTTAACATCATCTAGTCAGATTTGTTCCGTCTCAAACTTGTGCTAAATGCTGAAAACCAAAGAGATGTTGTTTTCAAACAGGAAGTCGGTACCAGCAGTCTTTCCTTCTATTTTATCTTCAAATGATGTTCTTATTGAGTTTGTCGATGCTTATAAATATTTGGGTATCTTGGTCGATTTGTCAAAAAAGGCGTTCAATACAGAAACAACTGGACTTTATTTGTAACAGAAGACGTTTCGCTCATCATCCGATGAGCTTTCTCAATTCAATGAGGAGACTGTGAGAGGGAGAGAGAAGTTATAAGCAAGCTTGGTCGATTTGCATCTCTCTTTTAAGCCCCATGTCAAAAACTTGGTAAAGAAATTTAAAGTAAAACTGGGCTTCTTTTTTAGAAATAGATCCTAACTTTAAATGCTAGGAAACACCTTGTAACTGCTAATTTCCTTCCCTCTGTTGACTTTGGTGACATTATTTACATGAACGCTCCTGCAAGCACCTTTCAGATGTTGGACGCTGTCTATTACGGTGCTCTAATATTCATAACTGGCTGTAACTACCATACCCATCACTGCACTCTGGTCAGTTGGTCATCATTAACTTCACACAGTAAATCAGAACATCACAAGTAAAAGAATACAACATTAAAACAGAGATGTGAACTCACTCTGGTTTAAAAGCCAATGAAAAAAGATGTGTTTTTAAACGAGTTTTAAAAACAGAGATTGATGGGGCCTGCCTGACCTTCAGTGGCAGCTCGTTCCATAATTTAGGAGCCAGAGCTGAAAATGCTCTGTCTCCTCTAGTTTTATAAAAGGTTTTTGGGACTGCTAAAAGCATCTGGTCAGAGGATCTAAGAGCACGTGATGGCATGTAAAGGTGAAGCAGTTCAGACAAATAAGAGGGACTAAAACCGTTCAAAGACTTAAAAACAAACAATAAAACTTTAAAATGGATTCGAAACTGGACAGGAAGCCAATGAAGGGACATTAAAACTGGAGTGATGTGCTCACGTCTGCCTGTACCAGTCAAAAATCGTGCAGCAGCATTCTGTACCAGCTGCAACCGTGAGAGTGAGGCCTTGTTAACTCCGATCAGAAGAGAGTTACAATAATCCAGCCGTGAAGTAATAAAAGCGTGGATTACTGTCTCTAAGTGGTGTCTAGAAAGGAGGGGCTTGATTTTTGAGAGGCGCCTGAGTTGAAAGAACGAGGACTTAACCATGCTGTTGATATGACAGTCAAGTTTCAGGCAGGGGTCAATTTTCACTCCTAGATTTGTCACAATCGACTTTTCATATGGGGCCAAAGAGGAAAAATCAAAAGTGGTGGGACTGTTAGGAGCACTAGATTTAAAGACCATAACCTCAGTCTTTTTATCATTAAAATGGAGGAAATTAAGTGCCATCCACCCTCTAATGTCACCAAGACAGTCCAGAAGAGACTGCGTGGAACCATTTTGTTTTACAGGGAAATAGACTTGACAGTCATCCGCATATAAATGAAACTGCACACCATGCTTTCTGAAAATAGAACCGAGTGGCAGAAGGTAAAGTGAGAAGAGAAGAGGACCAAGGATGGAGCCCTGGGGTACACCCCAGGGGAGGGCAGCAGAAGCAGAGGTAAAATTATCAATCTTCACACTGAAACTTCGATTGGAAAGGTAGGACCTAAACCACTGCAGAGCTGAGCCAGTGATGCCCACCCATTGCTCCAATCTGGCGATAAGAATATCATGGTCGACTGTGTCAAAAGCAGCTGTTAAATCTAAAAGCACAAGTAAAACACAGTTTCCAGAATCCAGTGATACAAATATGTCATTAAAAACCCTTAAAAGAGCAGATTCAGTGCTATGGTAGGTTTTGAAACCAGACTGGAAGACCTCGATAATTTAAAAAATTACAAACTGTCAGCCAATCCTTACACAAACAATGGCCTGCAAAGAAAGTGCCTCACGGGCAGGCTCGGTTGGTTTAGTAGTATGCAATCATAGTTTTAGTGGTTGTTGCTTTTCTTTTTCTTTTTTATTCTTTTTTTCATTCTGTTGTGTGAATTTACTACAGTATCTATTTGTCAATCAAACCAAAACCAGTGCTTTAGCTTTTCACAGCTTCTCTATTTTCGCTTTCAGTTTTTTGGTGTTTCTTAAGCGCCATATGTGTTTTTTGAATATAATTTGTTTCTGCCAAGTTCAAACTGACAAAATCTTATACAGCCTTAATCCAACATCACAGCACCAGGAGTGACAGAAGAACTGTGCAGGAACTGATTGCACAAAACATGTAATTTGTGCATAATTTTGACTGTATACTGTTCAATTTTCAGAAATAAATAAATTAAATCATCAAATGTCATATTTATTTTAATGGTCTCTCACCCTATAAACATGGGAGTCATAAACACAAGAGTGTGTAATGGAAACCAATAAAAGTTGCCAAACACACAAATAAAACCAACCTTGGCATGTCATCCAGGTAGTAGGGCAGAAACATGCTCAGTTGAGAAGCATTAGAAAAATTGGGTAAATCAGCAATTATTTATTTTCCTCTCTTCTCAGCACACTGATGCCCATTAAAAAGGGGGGAAATGAAAAAAAAAAGGGGAAACTTTCTAAATAAAGACTCTGGGGATGAGCAAGATACTCTTCCACTGTGCTGAGATGAGCACAAATGAAGGGTTGTGAAATAAATTATCTGGAATGATCTAATTTGATCAAATTTATTTATTTCTAGCATGGTCAGTGTGTCCAAGGAGGCACGTACAGTACTGTACTGTGCAAGTCTTGAGTTAGTCCTTTTTTCTTCTTCCAAGCAGCCAGTTTTTCTTGTAGTCTTTAAAAGGGGTCTCTGTTAATATTTTCTCAAGCTTTCGAAGTCTTTTAAATTTGTACTTTTGACTTTGGCTGCTTTTTTACAATTTTAGATCAACTCATTTTCAGAGGAGAGGTGTTTTGAGTTTTTGTTTGTTTGTTTTTGTATATCTTTTAGCTACTGATTCTGGTGGTTGTGTGGTGCTTGTGCTTTTAGACCTGACTGACAGCAATCTCAGTCTCTCGTTAGGAACAGTGGGTACAATATTATCGGCATGGTATCAGCCAATATGCCAATATTAGTGGTAAAGTTAAAGGGATTGTGACATGATTTTTTTACTATTCATAAAATTGCTCAAAATATATATATTTTATCATTTAAATATGTTTGTTTTTGCAAACAAAATGATAAATCACTTTAATTTTGCTTTAAAAGTGATTTTGAACTTCAAGCCGTGTTTAATCATGGGAAATCCCATTACACACGAACGCACCATCTGTGATGTCACACCGGGCAGAGCTCTGGGCTTGTCACAGTGCGCAGGTATGAGCAGCTCGACATGAAGGAAGTCTGATACAGCATCAGACCTAAATTAGATCCTGTTGTTTCTTGTTCCATCACCCAAACAATTTTCTGCTTCCCAAAATGAAGACAAATAGCTCAAATCTTCACATAGATTGATAAATTCGTCCAGTTTTAAATTGTCCGCTATTAAAGACACCACAGCCCTCTGCCCAGTGTGACATCACATATGGTGCGTTCGAGTGTAATCGGATTTCCCATGATTAAACACGGCTTGAAGTTCAAAATCACTTTTAAAGCAAAATTAAAGTGATTTATCATTTTGTTTGCAAAAACAAACATATTTAAATGATAAAATATATATATTTTGAGCAATTTTATGAATAGTAAAAAAATCATGTCACAATCCCTTTAAATATCGGACATCAGCCATTCCATCAAACTAACTCACAAATTAAAAGGCACTGCACTGTTTTTATTTACTGTATATCAGTGATTCTTGAGAACAGGGACAAAACAGGTCCTGTGGATAAAGCACAAACTTTGAATAAAATATATACAAAATATTTTTTTTTCAAATATCTGATTAAACTAACCTGGGTCATGTGAGCACAACAATGTATGTTTTTCTGATGTTTGCTGAATATTTTTTTTATTTTAAACGTTGTAGAAGGTGGATGGTGTCTGTAAAAGCCCTTGTCCTGAAGCAGAACTCACCACATTATCATAGTTTAAAATAATTAAAATAATTATAAAATAATATATTATGTCAACTAAATATAAGTATTCAAATAACTAACTTCATAAGTATCAATGAATGCAATTAAAAGTAATTTAATGTATTTTCAAATTCAATTGAAATTGTGTCCTCAGTTTTTGTCAACACCGTCAGACATAAAACAATGTAAAAAAAAATCAGGCATTATTGAGGAGCACCAGTAATTCTGAGGACCCCATGACCACTTCCTTTCTCTTCCTGTGGTCAGGGAGCTAGGCAGCTCTGGTAAGCTAATACTATTCTTTTGTTTTTTCTTCTTTTTTATTCCTAAGTTGTTTGTCACAACCATAAAGTGTCAACACCATAAGTAACATTTTTCAACATTTTAATGAAATTTTGTCAAATAAATGCTTAATTTTGGTAAATTTTAAGGATTTAAAGGAACTGCTAAGCTACAAGATGGCCTCCTTCAGAATATCATCATATAAATGAAACTAGCATGGCATTTTGTCAACTCCGTCAGATGTCAACTCCATCAGATTTTTTAACTGACGGTGTTGACTCTCTTAGTGATGGTGTTGACAAATGTCACTTGTGTGCAGTTAATTCATTTTACTGTATTTTACATAAATGACAGCACTTCACATGCATCAAGTATTTCTTTTTAAACATGTTTCTTATTATTTTCAGCAACTTGTATAGTTTAATGGTTTAAATTTAATGCAATTTTATTAGTCCTTTAAAATTAATAAGATGTGGTTTATTTTGTTAGGGAAGGGTAAGTTTATCCCATGACAATCAGTGTACTGATTATAATTGCCTGTATTTCAGGATAGAATGGCCAGAGAAAAGCTGTCAGTGGAGGAGCGCAAGAAAAGGAACAGGGAGTATCAGAAAAGAAGGAGAGAAAAAATTAATAGCCAGCCTGAGCTGAAGGAAGAGTTTTTAAGAAAGGAAAGGAAAAGATGGAGACAGAGAGTGGAAGTGGGAAAAATAAAACATATCAATGATCTGGGTCAAAGAGATAAGAGACTTAAGAGAAGACTTTGGAAGCAAAAACAAAAGGAGTCAAGAGAACGCAGAAAAAGAGCAAAGGAAGGCCAGAAAAGTGTAGATACCCCACCGAAGAGTCCTGTAGATTTAAATTTTGAAGAACCAAGGAGCAGTAGGCAGCGTGCAGCAGGGGAAAGGGAAAGATCTAGAATGAGGAAAAGGCATTCAAGACAGGTCAAAGAACTAAAAGACAAAATTCACAAGTTATCAAAAGAGAGAAGCACTCTAAAAAAGCGACTTGTACGCATAAAAGAAAAAGACAGACGTAAAAAGAAAGAAACACAAGACTCACCTCAGACTAAGACTAAAAAGTTGCTTCAAGGGAGCAAACTAAGTAATCCATTAATCAAAAGATCATTAGTTTTCCACCATGCCTTGACTGCAGAGTTGAAAAGCAATGCCCATCATACTCCCAGAAGAAGCAGACTCGTAGCAAAGCACGCACAACTTTCTTTGTCTGGTAGAATTCTCAAGAAATATCGGCTACTTCATCGGGTTCAAGAGTTTGGCTTGACTTACAAAACATTGAGGGAAAAAATGCCAAAACAAAGGAAGCCTAGTTTTCTCCAGCGCATCTCCTGGAGTGTGCACATGTTTTTGGAAAACAATTCAAGGATGACGACTGACAAGCAAGACACCATCACCAGAAATAAAGTAAAACGTCAAAGAATGATTCTAACTAACACAATGCAAAACCTTCATGGTGTATTTCTCCAACAAAACCCAAATATTAAGCTTAGTTACTCATCATTCTGTGCCTTGCGTCCTTTCCATATCACACCTATCAGAGCCTCAGATCGAAAAACCTGTCTGTGTCAGTACCATGAGAATGCCATGTTGATGCTTGAGGTCTTGAAATCATTCAATGCTGTGGCAACCAGCAACCTTGAAGAGAGTTTCAAACTTATCTGTTGTTCTCCAGCAAGTGAGTCTTGTCTTTTGCGTGCTTGCTCCCGCTGTTTAAACAAATGCTCAAGGCTTTCTCCAGAAAAAGGGACAACACCAGTAAAATGGTCACAGTGGAAACGCGTAGAGGAGCAAACAGAAGTTGGAACTCACTTTCACACCAAACTGCAGGAATACACTGGCACCTTGTCAGAGCTTATGCATCTCTACCAAGACAAATTAAAAAATGAGACAACCACTCATGTCCACTTGGTTCGAAATCAAACCAAGGAGTATCGGAATATGATAGCAAATTGTGATGAAAATACAGCCATTGTTCATGTTGACTTTTCCGAGGCCTGGAAATGTAAATACAGCTCAGAAGTACAATCCTGTCACTATGGACAAAATCTCCCGCAGATCACACTTCACACAGGCATGTTCTACACTGGGCAACAAAAAGCAGGATTCTGCACAATCTCAGAGTCAAAGCGTCAGGATGCTGCAGCCATCTGGACCTATATGGATCAAATCCTCACAGATATTCACATCAGATATCCGGTTATAAACACTGTCCACTTTTGGTCTGATGGTCCAAGCAAACAATATAAAAATAAAAAGAACTTCTTTCTCCTCTGTGTTGTCCCGCAACGTCTGGGATTTGAGAAAGCTACATGGAATTTCTTCCCAACATCACATGGCAAGGGTGCTCCAGATGGCATCGGGGCGACGGTGAAGAGATGTGCTGACAGTATTGTGCTAAGAGGCCAGGATATCATAGATGGCAAATTATTCTTTGACATGGTGTCCAACAGCTTAAGTGGTGTCAAGCTGCAATTTGTGACAAATGATGATTTTCAGTCTTATGACTCTCTCCTCCTGCAAACCCTGAAATCAATCCCAGGAACAAGAAACATTCACCAAGTGCTAGCTCAGGGGAATGTCATCCATTGCAGGGTTCTTTCATGTTTTTGCGGGGAGTCACAGATTTGCAAGTGCTTCAGTCCAACCATTCACTCTTTTGGTGACACAACACAGGACCCAGATGTCCATAAAAGGTCAACCACTGCTAAAGTTCAGAATCCTCTGGAAATGCTGATGGAGGAAATGGAGAAGGAGCCTAGCAAGACACCTGAAGGAACAACGACCACGATAGGCCCTGGTGATGTCCAAAGTGAAGACTGGCTTGTTGTGATGTATGATGGGAAGTGGTGGCTGGCTAAAGCCTTACAAATTGACAAAGAGCACAAAGATGTACAAGTGGAATTTTTTCATCCTCATGGACCAACTCTTAGCTTCAAGAAAAAACAAGGTTGTCGGGATGTCTGCTTTGTGCCATTTTCAGATGTCCTAGTTAGGCTGGGAAAACCATCTTCACCAGTCCGCACGAGCAGCACCAGGGGTGTATACCGCATATCACCAGCTGTTATGGACTTTATTGAAGGAGAATATGTGACACGTCTATTGCCTGGGGATTAAATATACTGACTTTTCAGCAATTTAGAAAGATATGAAATAGTTCACAATATATTTCAAAGAGTTATGCCTTGTATATTTTTGTTTACATTCATCTTCTACATTTTGATTGAAAATCGTCCTGGTTGATGACTTCAGTGAGAAAGGTATATTCTCAAAAATGTTGATGTTCCTTGAAAGCTAAATATGGTTATTTCACTTTTTTTTCTTCATGTCTTCACATTCTACAACATTTCAGCATTTTATTCTACTTAAATGTCATTTCAAGTTCAATGGGCCTCATGCACAAACCGTTCGTACGCACAGATTTGTGCTTAAACTGTGCTTACGAGTGATTTAGGAGCATATGTGGCATTCAACAATGTTCACGTATCCTACGATTTTTTTCAGATACGAACAAAATCTACGTGTGGTCCGGACCTGTCGTATATTTTACGAGCGGTCCGTCTGCTGTCATCCAGACAGCATTACTCCACAAATAACTTCATATTTCGTTATTTAGGAAATGTTTAGAGTTTAAAAAAGTAACGCACCACAATTGTTTTTGACAATAGGTTCTGTTTGAAGTCGAATTATAATTTTAAATGTAATAATGACTAACGGATTAAAGTATTTAAATGAAAATCAATTTGTTATCAATGCCGTTTTCTAACACTACAATATTAATATGAAGATCTCAAACTGAAATCAACTTAAACCATGAATTAATTTAAGTTTAATTTGCCGCGGTATCGCAGACTTCGGTAAGCCAGACTTTACACAGACTTCCTCCAGCTGCTGTCATAGCTCTGATGTGGCTCAGTCAGTAGAGCACTGCGTCGCAGTTCCGAAGGTCATGGGATCGCCTCCCGTGGGAGGACAACGTTTTTTTTTTTTTTTTAATTCATTCCAGATTTAAAAAACACAAGAAAACTATTTACAATACAACAAGAAATAAAGCATAAAGCCTTTTTAATTTGGAATGAATAAATAATCTAAAGTAAGAAGGAAAAAAAAAGAATCATACCTTGTGGGACTCGATCCCACGAGGTGTAGAAAAAAGGTTAGGAACAGCTAACAGTGCAATGCTTTAACCAGTAAGCCACCAGTACGCATGCATGTTTCGAGATCCACATTTATTATAAACAAACTTTCTTTGGTTTTAGCTGGTCATTTACTTCCATGAGTGACGCTGCTAATAAGGACAGATTTTCTTTTCTTGTCCTCAGAGACCACAGAACTTCATCCTCCGCACCGGTAGAGTTCTTCTTTTTTACTTTTCGCTGTCATTTTATGAACGTACACGTTCTGCCTCTGAGGCAGGAAACGTAGCCTTATATGGCGTTTTGAGGGGTGGGAATTATGTAAATAAGCTCACGCGTGCACGCGCAGCTGTTTAGAACAGGTGAGATTCATCAACTTTAAGCAGCCCGTTTACACGCTTTTCCTGTGGATAGAAGAGTTTGTTGGATCTGACGTGGCATGTTCGTACGAACACTTCGTACGAACAAAAGTAGGAGACATTTAGGATAAGAATACGAACTGTTTCGTGCATGAGGGCCAATGTTTTCTTTTTACTTACTAGTTTGTCACCACCGTCAGTTCTGTGTCAACACCGTCATGTGCCGTCAACTCCGTCAGATGTAGTTTATGTTGCATTTTGTTTAAAATAATATTTATTTTGTTTCTTGATAGGCACTTGTTTGTAAATTGTCTGAATTCATCTATTTGGTGCATATGTTTTTTTTTACTAATAAATGACACTGTTCATTGTGGTGATTACTTTCAAAATAGTTTTTTGTATCAAGTGAACTGGAGTAATTAAATACAGACTAAATAAATGTTTAGATTGTGGTATGATTAATTTAAAAAACATGGACATAATTAAAAGAATTAAGGCACCACAGAGAATAAAAATATCAGTCATAAGTTCATTAAAAAATAATTTTATACTTATTTATTTTTGTCTGATGGTGTTGACAAAGTTCTCTGTCAGATCCAGTAAAAATGTAATTTAAAAGAAAATGTTGCAGCTGGGAGCCTGCACCTTAACATATTTACCTTCCCAAAACATTATTTGTTATGTATGAATACATAACTTTAGGAATAAATAACATTTTTGGTGGAAGAAATTTAAAACCATTTTGTCCCTATTCTCAAGAAGCACTGATATACAAACCGGATTCCAAAAAAGTTGGGACACTAAACAAATTGTGAATAAAAACTGAATGCAATGATGTGGAGGTGCCAACATCTAATATTTTATTCAGAATAGAACACAAATCACAGATCAAAAGTTTAATCTGAGTAAATGTAACATTTTAAAGGAAAAATATGTTGATTCAAAATTTCACAGTGTCAACAAATCCCAAAAAAGTTGGGACAAGTAGCAATAAGTGGCTGGAAAAAGGAAATTGAGCATATAACGAACAGCTGGAAGACCAATTAACACTAATTAGGTCAATTGACAACATGATTGGGTATAAAAAGAGCTTCTCAGAGTGTCAGTGTCTCTCAGAAGCCAAGATGGTAAGAGGATCACCAATTCCACCATTGTTGCGCAGAAAGATAGTGCAGCAATACCAGAATGGTGTTACCCAGCGTAAAATAGCAAAGACTTTTAAGTTATCATCATCAACCGTGCATAACATCATCAAAAGATTCAGAGAATCTGGAACAATCGCTGTGCGTAAGGGTCAAGGCCGTAAAACTCTACTGGATGCTCGTGATCTCTGGGCCCTTAAACGTCACTGCACCTCAAACAGGAATGCCACTGTCAAGGAAATAACAGAATGGGCTCAGGAATACTTCCAGAAAGCATTGTCAGTGAACACAATCCACCGTGCCATTTGCCAGCTGAAACTCTACAGTGCAAAGAGGAAGCCATTTCTAAGCAAGCTCCACAAGCTCAGACGTTTGCACTGGGCCAGGGGTCATTTAAAATGGAGTGTGGCAAAATGGAAGACTGTTCTGTGTCAGATGAGTCACGATTTGAAGTTCTTTATGGAACACTGGGACACCATGTCATCCGGACCAGAGAGGACAAGGATAGCCCAAGTTGTTATCAACGCTCCGTTCAGAAGCCTGCATCACTGATGGTATGGGGTTGCATGAGCGCTTGTGGCATGGGCAGCTTGCATGTCTGGAAAGGCACCATTAATGCAGAGAACTATGTTCAGGTTCTAGAACAACATATGCTCCATCTAGACGTCATCTCTTTCAGGGAAGACCCTGCATTTTTCAACAAGATAATGCCAGACCACATTCTGCAGCAATCACAACATCATGGCTACGTAGGAGAAGGATCCGGGTACTGAAATGTCCAGCCTGCAGTCCAGATCTTTCACCTATAGAGAACATTTGGCGCATCATAAAGAGGAAGGTGCGACAAAGATGGCCCAAGACGATTGAACAGTTAAGGTTTGTTTATACTTCATGCAAGACGTGCGGCTGCGGCCCAGCGATGACGTAATTGCGTGTGTGTCACCGATTGCATTGAGTGTTTATACTTGCAAAAGACATGGGGGATACATTATAGTAATCCTTCCCTCTTCCCTCCCACTGCATACATCACGCGCACTCCCACTGCATGTTTTATCAGGACAAACGGATTTAATATAATGATAGGCTCCATTACCTCGATTTGTGAGTCCGTTATGTTGGCTATTGTAATGTTTGTAGTCATCCCCTGGTGTTTAATGTATGTGTCCAGCCACTGCAAAGATAGGTATAACGGAGGAACTGGATTGGTCCCGCCAGGATTCTCGCTCCGGACCGCTTAGGCGAGTTTCTCTTCAAAACTATCCATGTCAAAGCAAAAACAAAAACCGGCTTCTGGAAGAGTAGCGGGTACATGGGCGTAGCCAGGATTTTATGAGGGGCGGTTCATTAAAAGGAAATGTGGACCTTGAAAAATAAACACGCCTCAGTGGTTCACTGGAAACGCGTCGGGTTGCCACTCCAAACCTTATCTAGACTCGGGTTCGATTCTCACTTGGTTGAATTTATTTTACGTTTGTCTTTTATTGGATTAAAAAAAGGAGTTTGTGTTAACCACAGGCATATTAACTCCTTTTTTTTATCCAATAAAAGACAAACGTAAAATAAGTTCAACCAAGTGTTGAACTTATTTTACGTTTGTCTTTTATTGGATTTTTAAAAAAGGAGTTTTGTGTTAGCCACAGGCATATTAACTCCTTTTTTTTTTTTCTATAAAAGACAAACGTAAAATAACTTCAACCAAGAAAGAATCGAACCCAAGTCTAGATAAGGTTTGGAGTGGCAACCCGACGCGTTTCCAGTGAACCACTGAGGCGTGTTGCGTTATCCAGGTCAACTTTTCCTTTAAACGAACCGCCCCTCATAATATCCCTAGACGGGACTTCATAGGCAAAGTGGGCGGTTCGTTCGAACCCCGCGAACCCCCTCTCGCTACGCGTGTGCGCAGGTAGCGGTGTGATACACCATACCGGTATATTGACATCCAAACAAAAAACGCCTACAAACTTTGAACCAATCACACGCTCCGGGCCGCATCCTCCGCGTCTCGCAGTGCTGACTGGGGGCAATGTATAGGACAGCTGTCACCGGAGGATCGCAGCGGGAGTTCAGACGGAAGTTGAGCAACTTTTTTTCACTCAACGGGGGGTAAAAGATGTGCGACAAGAAGTATAAACCAGAGGCCTGTATTAGACATGAATGGGAGAGCATTCCTATTTCTAAACTTGAGAAACTGGTCTCCTCTGTCCCCAGACGTCTGTTGAGTGTTGTAAGAAGAAGGGGGGATGCCACACAGTGGTAAAAATGGACTTGTCCCAACTTTTTTGGGATTTGTTGACGCCATGAAATTTTGAAACAACATATTTTTCCCTTAAAATGATACATTCTCTCAGTTTAAACTTTTGATCTGTGATTTGTGTTCTATTCTGAATAAAATATTAGATGTTGGCACCTCCACATCATTGCATTCAGTTTTTATTCACAATTTGTTTAGTGTCCCAACTTTTTTGGAATCCGGTTTGAAGTATTTCAATTCCACATCAGAGAAATTTTAATTCCACATCAGAGAAAGCTATGTAGTCTCTGTAAGTAGGTCTGGGAGGGAAAAAAAATTGTATTGGTATCAGTTATCGGCCAAATAAGTTTTAACATATTGGCATATCAGAAATCTGCCAAAAATCCAATATCATGCATCTCTTTTATCAACCTATCAAAAAGTTTGGGCAGTTTTGGCATGCTAAATCTTTGAAAGATACCAGAGATGATAGTTTGACATATAAGGCGATTCTCAAAGAGCAATTAGCTAACAAGATATGCATCTCTCAGGTCTTGTCAAATCATGTTTTACTGTTTTTTCTAGATATGATTCATTTGCCAGAAATTTTTTGGATTTTTTTTTATGCTTGACACTTCAACTTTTATCCTCCACTTATTTACTTTAATTTTTTCACGCACATTGTACAATGTGCTGTCATGATGCGGTACAAGAAGAGCAACCAGTCAACGTCCACAACTTGGAAAAACCTTCAAAACTACTTTAATGTTACAAGAAAGTCTGGTTCCTTAGAAGCAACATATAAAAACATTAGAGATGATTTAAAACTTCTACACTGTATGTACATTTGCTAACATGAACAGCAACTTGCGGCTCAACGTTTGAGGCTCACAAAACACAGCACAATTCCTCACAAAATCACACTCAATCATAGTCTTTACTTTGCTCCTCAAGCTGCCCTCATTATGACACAAGTGTGACGCCTTCTGATGTTTCTTCAACACACTGACAGCTCATATGAAGCAAATGGTTGTGATGTTCATCTCAAGGAATCAAGCCATCTTGTGTCTCTGTTGCACAACAGCAGCACAGGCGTCGGTGAGGAAACCAAAAAGAGGGGATTAAAAAAATAAAAGAAAATAAAAGAATCTTCTCCGGCATACAAAGCATTTTCTATGTACGCTCAGATTCTGTAAAGCTTAGGTTGTAAATGTTTAAAGTATCTTTCTGGAAGAACAAGATTCACCCCCGAAAGACTAGCGTACGTTTCCTGATCAGCTCCTCATCCAGCGGCCGTTCTCACTGCTTTCATCACATTGTGACACAAACAGCGGTCCCTGAAGATGGGCAGATTTGTCTATCAGCTGCTGTTCCACTTGTCATCCATTACACTCAGACAATCCAAGTCCCGAGGTCTCTGCGCGCTGACCTTTAATCACTTGCTCTGAGCATCAAGTTTGACAGAATACAACACAATCGCTCCCCATCGCTTCCCTCTGATGCTCGCTGGATTCAAAGTTCGAGGCTTAAAGCAGAGGTGAAATGTGCACACTGGGTCACAGAACACCCCCCACTCCCCGGCTTTGAAGCTGTGAAGAGGCTGATGGAGGAGAAGGCTTTAGCGAGTTGAGCCTTGGATGTGTGTTAGCCGTTTGAAGGAGCAGACATAGCCGTATCCATGGCAACCATCTCAGGACCAACTCAAGTTCTCATTGAGGTCTTTTGTTTCTCCGGAGGAAGTGATTAAAGGAGGTAAAAGTGAGGAAACCGAGAACGGGATGAAACTTTAACCACGCTGGCACTTATCTGCCTGCTGAATTAACATAAATGAATAAATAAAACCCTGTCCACTGCAAAACTGGGTGGACAGCGTCTCCCTATTTAAACACCAAACACCAGTCCTATGTGTGAGAGAACTCTCTGGGGTTCCTGCCGCAGTCAGTGAATGGCATCCTGAGGCTCAGACACTAATGAGCTGAGATCATTACGACAATTATTCCAACTTAGATCAGGACTTGGCTGTGACTGTGCAGAGGAACCAGGACCCCAGTGTTAGCCTAATTGCCAGCTTGGAGAAAGAAAGAAAAAAAGGATGAGAATAACTAAAGTGTTTTCAAGCAGGGCTGGGAAGAGCCCATCACTGACATCTGGTTACATTCCATCAGGTTGCTTTGGTAGGGTTAAGCAGTGAATTCACAACTGTTTTAAATTAGATACTTATTTGTTTTAAAGAAATCGAATGATGAGCAAAGTTAACAAAATCCCACTGTAACTGACTCATGCTATAAAACAATAATTAGTTATCAAATAGAAAAAAGGTGTGGGTTAAACACATTAGAGGTGTTGAAGCATCGGGTCGGATCTGGGGAGAGGGTGAGTGGCTCGTCCTGTTCGGGTGGCCCTGGGGACTCTGGGCTCGGGGTCCTTCTTGGGGTCTTGGGCTTTGATCGCCCCTTCGTCTGCCTCGGGCCTTAGGGGAGCGGATCTCTGATGCTTCACGGTCGCTACTGAATGTTCTATTGGAGGAACCTTATTCACTTATGCATGCTCACAGCCACACACAAATGGATGCAGGGATGTATATGTAAATATCATATGCAAATATGTAGATGGATATGTGATATGAATGTATATGTATGTATACTGTATATATATACACTGCAAAAACGTAAAATCTTACCAAGTCAAATTTTCTAATTTCAAGTCAAAACCTCTTATCACACTTAATATAAGTCAAAAACATATTTCTAAGTAAGACATAACAACTTGTTTTGAGACAATGCATCTTGAAAATCTTGATAAGGCAAAAAGTCTTGAAAATATCTTGTTTTGAGTCATTTCTTATTTGAAACAAGCTTTTTTGACATTTCATTAACATTTGCAGTTGTCGTGAGGTTTGTAAAATGTGAAAAATCTTGTTTCAAGATAACAAACTAACTTGAATTTAGACAAATCTGTTTCTTTGATCAGCATGCCCACTCAAAGTATTAATCATTCTATTTTTTATACAGGTTCTGTTTAACTTTGAACAGACTCCATTGTCCTAATACAATTTCTTTAAACCAATAGTTCATTAACATTTTCTACATTGTATTTTTTTCCAAGGCTGAATACTACATAAACATACCTACTGTGCAGTTTATATTAAATAGACAAATAATGCAGGTTCATTTCACATATTTATTTTAACATATAATTTAACATATAATTGAGTTTAATAAAATAAATGTGGTTAGGAGAGATTAAGCGGCCGTGGGGCGGCCGTGGCGTAGTGGTAATGGCAGTCGTCCCCAATCGGAAGGTTGGAGGTTCGAATCCTGGTTCCCCATGTGTCGTTGTGTCCCCGGGCAAGACACTTAACCCCGAGTTGCTCCCGGTAGGACTGGATGGCGCCTTGCATGGGTCTGCCGCTACCGGTGTATGAATGTGTGTATGAATGGGTGGATGGTTGGTATTGTAAAGAGCTTTGGGGCCCCTCATAGGGGGCTGGAAAACGCTACATAAATAAGCTCCATTTACTATAAACATATTTTTCTACGTTTGGGACAAGGGGAAAAAATATAGTAAAAAAGGGATCCTTCGCACTCCTTCCCACACCTTCCCACACCTTTGCACTCCTTCGCACTCCTTCCCACATCTTCCCACACCTTCCCACACCTTGGCACTCCTTCGCACTCCTTGGCACTGGCACTCCTTAGTTATTAGTTATTTAGTACACAAAGAATGGGATTAACAATAACATTTTTATGGGTACCAGCACACATTGGGATAAAAGGAAATGAGACAGCAGATATGGCAAAGAAGGCAACTCAAACTCAGATCAACTTCACAGTAAAAACAAGTAAATCAGAGGCAAAAAGTATCATTAAACAAAGACTGAAGAAAGAATGGCAGAAAAGATGGGATGAAGAAAGTAAAGGAAGATGGTTTTATGGGATCAAAATGACAGTAGGTGAAACACGAACTGGAAGAAGGAGCAGAAAAGAGGAAAGATTAATAACAAGACTAAGATTTGAACACACAGGACTTAATTATTCATTATTTCAAATAAAGAAACACAATACAGGCAAATGTGAGCACTGTGGACAAGATGAAACATTGCAACATGTTCTACAGGAATGTCAAAACTATGATCAAGACCGTGAATATATGAAGAGAGAATTTGAAGAGATAAAAGAAAAGTTTAACATAATAGCTGCACTACAACATAACTTAGAGAGTAAACATATCCAAATTATAATTAGATATTTTAAGAAAACAAAGTTGTTTAATAGAATTTGAAATACATATAGTTTAATCAGGCGTACACATAGAATTATCCCATGAAGAACCACACTCCATACCAGTGGTGGCGGTAATGCACACCTAAAGTGTTTTGCCAACCGCCATTAAACCCCATGAAGAAGAAGAAGAAGAAGAACGGTGTGCGCATGCGTGAAGTAATTCGTAATCGTCTTTGCGCGGGCTCAGCAACAACAGTAAGTAAAGTTTTGTAAATCACATTAGTTAATAAACCCGTGACAAACTTTGAACGATTATTTTGGGGCGTACAGTCAACAGCAGAATTTACCAACGGCTTACTAGCTGTGCCGATATTTTCGAGCTGTACATTTCGAGCCGATTTTTTCGAGATAGCTAGCTCGGACTGCAAGCTACCGTCCGAGCTAGCTACACAGTAGCCGTGCGGAGCCAGTAACAGTCTCATTGATTAAAATGAGTGCGTATTTGCTGCGGAGGTCGGACAGGAGCGAACGCATGTAGGGGGCTAGCAGTGTTAGCGCGGGCTAGCTAGCTAGCTAACCCGCGCTAACACTGGACTGTTGTGATGGTATGCTAAATGAGGTGGTTGGAAAAAAAAGAGCTGGAGTTTAATGTTTTTGTCTGCTCTGTTAGGCCATGAAGAGTCCTAAAATGGGCAGCACGGTGGCACAACTGGTAGAGCTGCTGCCTCTCAGCGAGAAGGTTGCCGGTTCAAATCCCGGTCCGGGGCCTTTCTGGGTGGAGTTTGCATGTTCTCCCCGTGCATGCGTGGGTTTCCTCCGGGTACTCCGGTTTCCTCCCACAGACCAAAAAACATGCTTGTTAGGCTGATTGGTGACTCTAAATTGACCCTAGGTGTGAGTGTGAGAGTGGATGGTTGTTTGGTGTGAGTGAGACAGGTCCCTCTTGTAAATGAGTCCCTGTGACTCAACGAGGCTAGCCTGTATAAATAAAGGTTGAATGAATGAAAATGAAAAACTCTTAGAGAGGTGCTCAAAAGGAGAGAGAGAGAGTATTTGTATAAAAAAGAATTTATTATGACAGGCATAATGATTAATCAGCGTACAGACATAAAATACATTTATATGCATACAGTGGCCTCTCTTCTGACTAAGATATGGTGTTCTGGTGTGCGTTATCTCTGTAGATGGATGTGCGAGCAGAGTCTTAAATCAGTAAAACTGTTTTCTAGATGTGAACTCTAAGTGTATTAGCCTTTAAGTAATAATGTAGTCTATCATAATAGTATATATATTATGTGTGATGTGTTCTGGTTATCGAGCACAATGTATTGTTGTCTGTGGACCAGCGGCAGTAACTATGTTACCTGCACTGGATGAAGAGAAACTACTTGATTAAGTTATGATTATATGAAAAATGGGCTCCTAAGCTAACTAAACAGTAACATTTCCTGAGCATATAAAATCAGTAAACGGTGTATAAAACAGTGTCATAACTCTTCAGCCACTAAGCCTAAAATGTCTCAGAAATATGTTTAACATTAAACGATAAAACTTAATTATCCCCTATACATGTACTGCCCATCATTAATGACTTTTTTTAATCATGTGCTTAAAAAAAACATTTCCCCCTCTTATATCTGTCAGCATTGGCTGTGGTCACACAAAGATAAATGTTAATGTTACATGAACTAAGCAGAGGGGTATTAATCTACTGCTGATGGAGAATGTGCAGAGGCCCCAAACACACCTGCTTCATGGGTATTTGTCTAAACAAGAATGTTCAATGTCTCTGTTGGTGAATGTGGTATATTGACATACTTTCCATCCACAAACTTTTAAAATAAGGTTGAGATTTCACATTCCTCTCCTTGCTCTTTTCCACAGATTTGGAAAAACACGATCCAAGTCGCCTTCAGTGGTGAGTTGTCTCCAAACCTAACCCAGCCATCCATGGACACCGGCTACCAAAAGATGCCAGAACCCTGTTAGGAAATCCCAGTGAAATAGACGTCACAGATCTATGTGGTGGCCAGTTCCTCTACTTTTTCATTCATTCAACCTTTATTTAGTCAGGTAAATCTCATTGAGCCTCGAGGGCTCATTTACAAAAGCGACCTGCTACAAACTAAAGAATGATGAACAGCAATGGTAGAATTTCCTTAAACAACAAACAACAGAAAAAAGAAAAAAAATGTAGGAGAGAAATAGAAAGTGAAATGCAAAGTATCAAAACTTTGGTGTGGAGACAGGACTTCTGAAAATGTGCTCACATTATCCCAATTTTTTTTCAACAGAAAATGAGATACAGCTAAATTTCAATGTAGATGGTGTACCATTATTTAAATCATCAAATGTACAAATTTTGCCCATTCTCTGCAGTGTGAAAAAGTTAGAGCCGTTTATTGTTGCATTAATTTGTGGAACTGCAAAGCCAAACAGTGAGCCAAAGCCAGGCAGCATCAGGCCTCAGAGTAAAAAACCTTGGCCTTATCGGAAAAGCAAGACAAAACCGAGCCTAAGCTGTCCCAGGCTCTCTCAGAGCTGCAAACTCAAGAACTCCCAGAAAACCTCTTCTGCAATAATGATGAATCAACCTGAAGGTGGTACCGTTTGCATCAGACATTAGAACGTAACCAACTTTGTTATGCACACGGAAAGGCCTCGTATGATAAGACACACCAATTCTCTGTTTTAACGTTAGGGCTGCAATGATCAAAAGGTATGAAATACAAAACTGCATCTGACAATCGGTCACAAAATTTCCTTCACAGGTATAGTTTGTTCAAAATATGACTACTGTCTTACAGCATGTATATTTTTTTATTTATTTTAGGTCAAAAAGCTACCAAGAAGTCTAGAAATGTTTTTCCTTGTGAGGGTATGTTAAAAAAATTTTCACCACTGATTAATTTGGGGGTATACCACATCAAAAGAGGATAGTTATACCTTGGTGGTGGGTCATGTCACACAAGGTGGGCTGACAATTCTAGAATCATTGGAGGTATGCAATTGTTCTTACTGCAAACGCACAGCTAAGTCACTTACACTTTTTGTTACATATTTCACAATAAAAATAAGCCACATCCTGCACATAATAAGCTAATCCATGTAACTTTTATTTCTTTTTTTAAGAACAAATCTATGTAGTATTTCAATCACCACCATATCAGTAACAGGCTAATTACTTACTATAGATGTAAAATCACTTTTATTTTAATTTATTTTTTACTGTTGACTGTTTTATTATAGATGACTTTGCTCTTCCAACTCCTCCTAAAAGGATGAATGCACAGTCAGGTAAATATTGCACAACTATCATCTTGGGGTACTTGGAAACCTTGTGTAAAGTAATTTACATTTTTGACATATTAACACTTATGTTTAAACCCTCTAAAATGCAGAAAGAACCCCGATGGACATCCCTTCAAGCACTCAATCTCAAATCTTGGGATGCAATGGTAGCAGGAGTCCCTCTGAGTCTCTTTCTAATGATCAAAGGTATTTAATTTAAATATGATCAAAATTAGAGATGTAACAATTCATCTAACTCACGATGCGATGTGTACCAATTTTGCTGTTGCATGCTTTAAACAGATCAGTCAGACCTGGCCAAGACAGTCCCTTTCTCAGAGGCGGCGTTGGAGGTCGAGGTCTTCCTCTCGTGGACAAAGGTAAATTGTTATCAAAAGTATAATATTGATAACCTGGATTATTCTGATAATTCAAACATTTCCAGAAATGTAGATTAATTTATCTTTTTAATTACAATAATGCATTATTATTTGAATGTTAATGAGAAATTGGTGTTATTATTTTTTAAAGAATAAACCTAACATAGTATTTGGATATTAAAGTTTTCAAGGTGGAAAGAAACAAAATCTTTGCAGGTTGCTGGAAATATCTTACTCAAAATCATTTTTTTAATTGATACATTTTTTCCCATGGTTCTACACTAACTTCTTGCACTGATTGCACTGGTGTTTCTAAACTTTTTTTTGGTTCACCAGCACAGTTAGTGCACCCAAATTTTCAACCGCGTCATATTTAACATGATAGTTTTACAGGTTCTCTATTTTATTTATTTATCTGGCTTATATTCCACAATCTTAAAATATGATTCATCATGCCAACAGAAATATGTCTTTGTGTTTCAGGAAAAACAGGACCTCAAAGCCCCCAGGAAAACTCTCCCTCTCCTGTCCAATTCTGATTGTGTGTTCGTCCAACTGCCTGCTCACGGTAGGAGATGTGCCTATCACAACATTTCCCAAAGACATTTTATGTTTAAACATTTGAAGTTGTAGTGGCTCCCTCGTTTTTCATGGTGCCCAGTAGTATACTCTCCATTTTTCATAGCAAAAATTGTTTTTATTTTGTTGAAGGTGTTTTATATTATTTAAAAAATATATAATCAAGTGTTAACTACAGTTGTAATTGGGAGTAGTAGTTGTTGCATTGCTGCTGAAACCATTGTGATAAAATAAATGTGTTGAAGTTAAAGAATACCTTTCATTTTTTGTCATTACAGAAAATGTTTGAAGGTTTTGACAAGACATGTATTATTACGTTTGTTGGTTAAATTTGATAACGGGTTGGAGAAACATTTGAAACATCTGTAGAACTAAAAATGAGTAAAAGTTTTAGGGATGTATACTAATTTTAAGCATCACACGCTCAATTGTAGTAAAATATTGCTAAGAATGAGATTTTTTGCAGCTAGGTTTAAGATTGTTTATCTTGTAAAAAGATAAAATGTCTTATTTTTAGAAATCGTGTCAAGACAATTTTCACTTGTTGGAAGATCTTTTTGCTTATTTCAGTCAAAAAAAAATCTAATTTTAAGTTGTTTTAAACTTGTTTTCAGAGTAGACTTTTCTCCAGTGTACTACTTTTGAGCATCAGAATCTTATTATAAGACAAGAAAAGCTCACAATTGTAGTAAAATATTGCTCAAAACTAGATTTTTGTAGCTAGTTTCAAGATTCCGCATATCTTGTTTTCACTTGTTACCAGATCTTTTTGCTTATTTCAATCAAAAAAAAAACTAATTTTAAGTTGTTTTAAACTTGTTTTCAGAGTAGACTTTTCTCCAGTGTACTACTTTTGAGCATCAGAATCTTATTATAAGACAAGAAAAGCTCACAATTGTAGTAAAATATTGCTCAAAACTAGATTTTTGTAGCTAGTTTCAAGATTCCGCATATCTTGTTTGACTTGAACAAAATGTCTTATTTTAAGAATCTTGTCAAGTGAATTTTCACTTGTTCCATTGGCAGATTTTTTTGCTTATTTCAAGCAAAAAAATCTTATTTTACATTTTTTTTTCTTATTTTTAGAGGGGCATTTTTTCCAGTGTAGAAATGCAGCTTCCAGGAAAAAGACACAGAGGAGATATATGGATGCAGTTAGAGAGGACATGGAGGTAGTTGGAGTGAGGACAGAGGATGCAGAGGACAGAGTGAGGTGGAGGAGGATGACTCGCTGTGGCGACCCCTGAAAAGAGAAAAGCCGAAAGAAGTAGTAATGCAATTGATGTTTTTATTCTTAAGTAATTTACATGAGATTTCTATGTCGGCTTCTTATAAATAACAACGCCCAAAAGTTTTAATTAACTATGAATTTCAAAGCTGTAAATTTTAAAGTTGTTTAAATTTATTGTGCCGCCGCTGTGGTGTGGGGGTTGAGCGCGCGGCACATGTTCTGAGGCTAGCCCTCGCTGCGGGTGTCGGGTTCGAGTCCCAGTCCCGACGACCTTTCGGCAATCCCCCCCCCCCCTCTGAGCTTTAACTCTCATGTAAAGGTCATTTTATTGATTTTAGGTTGCTATGCAGAATATTATATAGTTGATATTGATAAGTATTGTGTATACCAAGCAAATTACAGGAAATGTAAAACTTGTTAAGAAATATTGTGCAATGTTGCAATAATACTAACATGTTACCCATTTTTATGTTAAATACAGAGCCTATGAAGGAGCCAATGTTTGCAGACTGCTGTAGAAGTCTTCTTGGTTGCCAGTCTCACCTGCAGCCGTGGCAGAGCAGCCGTACTCACTGTCCAAAGTGTCACGAGGAGGATTTTGAATACCACATACACTCAGTTGTGTTCTAACCAACTTCCTACACTTAAACAAGTTTTCTTTATTTTTACTTTCTTTATTTTTCATCACAATATTGTTTTATGACATTGAGAAAAAATTGTCTTACTTGAATAAATAATGTTCAAATGGTTTTTTTATACAGACATTTTACAATAAAAGATTGTTTTGCACCGAAACTGAATTTCTCTCTTAATTTTTTTTTTATACTGTACTGTATACTGTACTGTAAATGATCATTTTGGATTAATTCACAATCACCATTTATTTTAAACGTGAATAATTTATTAAATTTTCACACCTTCTTAAACATTTCATACATGTCTCTGTCACATGGAGCAGGCAGAAGAGTGCTTCAGTGAAAATGCTGTAGTCATTGACTGGGTAAGCAGCCCCAAACTCCACCTCTGCCAGGCTTCTGTTTTCTTCATTATGAAATGGATCCACACCAAAGGTTGACTCTGTTCGCAGTGAAGATCTCAAAGGTGATGTGCATCAGTTGCACAGGGTAACAGGCTTTCTGCAATTTTGGCAGCTGATTGGGTATTCCTCGGCCTAGAAAAAAAGTGAAAATAAATTCACCACAAGAAGGCATCTGACGATAGAACAACGTTTGTCTTATATTTAGGGGTGCTTGAACAATCAACATGAGAAAACAGCTAATTTAGTCTATTCTTAAACCTCTGGTGAGGACTAATTACCCAGTGGTAGGATAATGTATGTCTATACTGTACAGGATTCATGTGATAATTTTAAAGCACAACAGCATGTTTTTCTTGTGTGCTGCTTCCAGAAAGCAGTACCTTTTTTAAATAAAACACAAACATTCAAGTCAAACTCAGTTTTCAGCATTGAAGAATAATGTGATCTCCAGTTTCTGTTTTAATTAAAATGTAGTTACCTTGGCTACTGCCTCTAGTTCAAAAGTGTCAAAAGCCCCTCCACCAGTGAGGCAAAACACCTCTGTTGCCATCAGCTGTCAATAAAACAGTCTGCACGCACCTGAAAGAAAGAAAAAAAAAAGTATCTAAATGGTAAATAATAAATTGATTTGTTATAAAACCGTGTGGTTTGCCCATAACACACTTATTTTTAATTACTTAAAATGTAAAATTTCTGATGTCGTATTCCACGTGTTATTCCAAATTCCAAAACACTTTCTATACTGCTACATCTTGATGCCAATGATTCAAAACATAAACATAAGATTAAAAAACTAATCTGGGCTATTAATCTATGAGTAAACAGACCTCAGCGAGAAGCGTTAGCCTACGGTCAATTATTGTTAAACATACAGTACACGGAAGTTTATCAAATGTAATGATTTAATTACTTACTTGGAATATGAAATAAATCTTGTTGACGGTTAGATCATCAGCTCTGAATTAAATACGTTGATTCCCTCTAAATAAGACAACAACGTACATAAACTAGATCACAAAATGAATAATTCTACTTAATTTTTCTAACTGTAATACACAAACTACATCACCCATAATTCTACTTACTTTTTCTAACTGTGATACACAAACTACATCACAAAATGAATAATTCTACTTAATTTTTCTAACTAATACACAATTTTTCTAACTAATACACAAAATACATCACACTTAAAAAAAAAATTTCTACTTAATTTTCCTATTTTTTTATTATTTTTTTCTACTTAATTTTCCTAACTGTAATACACAAACTAGATCATAAAATGAATAATTCTACTTAATTTTTCTAACTGTAATACACAAACTAAAAGATGGCACAACATCAAGATGTTCACAAAATGAATAATTCTACTTAATTTTCCTAACTGTAATACACAAAATACATCACAAAAATGAATAATTCTACTTAATTTTTCTAACTGTAATACACAAACTGCTTCACAAAATGAATAACTCTACTTAATTTTTCTAACTGTAATACACAAACGCACTAAGCTACATCATAAGTACAACATAGGTGTAATACACAAACACGCAAGGTTACATCATATATAGTTTTTGAGCAAGTCCTTTTTGACCTTTTTCTTAAATGTATACATTGATTTTTCATTTTTAACATCACTCTCCAGAGCATTCCACAATCGAACTCCCTGAATTGAGGTAGACCGTCCCTTTAAGCTGGTTCTGAATTGTGGTTTGATGAATATCTCTGTCCCTTTGAGATTGTAATAACTTTGTCTTTTTATAAAATTTCTTTGGATATTTAAAGGTAATGTGTTATTATGAGCCCTATACATAACTGATAAAATACTATATTCTACCAATTCCTGGAATTTCAATAATTTAGCTGAAGAAACAAGGTGTTTGATGGGTGACTGAAATGTTTTCTGGTGATTACTCTTACAGAGTCAGAGTCAGAGTCAGAGAGAATTTATTGTCATTTGCACCGCATGTAGTACATGTGTTGAAAACGAGATTATGTACACAGGGTCCCAGTTACATCCAACAACAAATGCAAGAGAAATACAATAATAACATCTAGGATTAACTAAGAGAGACATCACATCAGCTAGTAATACACTAAGCCCTAATGTAGTAGAAAAACATCATTATAAACAGCAGCACGAACATGAGCAGATGGTCACAGATGAACGCAGCAACAAGAAACAGATCAGTACAGTATCAGTATGATGTGACATTTTGCAGTGTTTATTCTTATTATTTATTTATTCATGAGTCTGACAGCCTCAGGGTAGAAGCTGTTTCTCAGTCTAGTGGTTCTACATTTGATGCTCCTCAACCTCCGTCCCGAGGGGAGTGGTGCAAAGAGTGAGTGTGCTGGGTGAGTGAGGTCTTTCATGATGCAGGTGGCTCTTTTTCTGCATCTGGAGGTGTAAATGTCTGTGATGGTGGGGAGACTGACTCCCACAGACTTCTGTGCAGCCTTCACCACTCTCTGCAGAGCTTTTC
>JBBPBX010021341.1:10885-33001 GCA_038048925.1 Garcialebias charrua
ACACTTAAAAAATATATTTCTTAGCTGACTTTATAGCAAACGGTCTCCTGAGCTTAACCAAATGTGAAATCAGCTGGTCTGAGCTGGATTTTAAAAAATAGTTCGCCGGATGGCATTCTGGCAGGTCGGACGCTTTCTTTCTTTAAATTTAGCTAAATAAACGCTTAAAAAATACATTTCTTACCTGACTTTATAGCAGACGGGCTCCTGAGCTTAACCAAATGTGAAATCAGCTGGTCTGAGCTGGATTTAAAAATCTGCGGTGTGGTTTATGAGTTACGGTGGTATCTTGCTAACTAAAACAGCGAACCTCACAGCTAAATGCAGCTACATCCAGAGCAGGGGGCGGGCAGCGACAGAGTCAGTCCGACCAGAGGAGGCTTTTTTCGGACACATGAGCGGACACATGAGCTAGAAACGGTCTGGAAGTGGCCCTCCTCTTCCTCTTCGCTCTCCGAGTCCTCTGCTGCTGCCCATAGCGGCCGAAACTGGTACTGCACCATTTTTGCCCAAAATGAAAAACGGCGAATCGGAGCGAAAAATTAGTCTAAAAATATGGGAAAAAATCCATAGATAATACGCTTCGGTGTATAATACGCAGGACATTCAAATGAGCAAAAAAAACGCGTATTATACACCGACGAATACAGTACTGTTGAGTTGCCAACAGTCTCAGCCCAATGTCCTACTTTAAGGTTAGGCCTGTTTGTTTACGTCAGATCTGAATATACAGTACTCACAAAATTTTACAATTGTTATTCAACATCAGTGATAACACTTAAGTCAAGTCAATTTTATTTATAAAGCACAGTTAAAACAGATACTGTAAACCTTTATCAAGGTGCTTCCCACACAACATAAAAGAGGTTCAAAAACTTACAGAACAGTATCACACACTAATGGTAAAAAATTATGATATTAACAGCAGTAAAATTATTTAAAAAATGTATAAGAACAGCATTAAAATGAAAACACAGTAAAAATATATAAACTAAGTCAGCTCACACAGTATGAAATACCAGAGAGAAAAGATGGGTTTTTAGCAGGGATTTGAACATGTGAAGGGAGGAGGCCTGTCTAATGTTGGGGGGCAGGTTGTTCCAAAGTTTGGGGCCGGTGACCGAAAACGCCCGATCACCACGGAGCTTCAGTTGTGTCTTTGGAACTGCCAAGAGCATTCATTATAAAACACACACATACCGTATTTTCTGGAATATAGGTCGCACCTCAATATAGGTCGCATTGTCCAATTATTGCCAAAGAATTGGAAAAATCCATATATAGGTCGCACCTGAATATAGGTCGCACCTACGTCAAAATGTGGACCGTGTTTAGCTCTGCTGCAAATGTCTGCCACAGGAGCGCACAGCAAGGCTTTTAAGAAGATTAACACTTAAAAACAATTATTTGTTTGATAAAAATTATAGCAAATATGTGTCTGAGCTGAACTTTTCTTTAATAAATGAATAATTTTAGCAGGATAAACACCTAAAAAATATATTTGTTAGCTGACATTATTGTAAGAGTGTGTCTCAGTTTAATTTTTGTTAATAAATGATTACAAATCAGCTTATTTTATAAAAAGCCATAAATAGGTCACACCTGAATATAGGTCGCAGGGCATGCAAAAATGATAAAAAAGCAGCGACCTATATTCCGGAAAATACGGTACACATACAGTCGGCTGTCATCAAGCAAACTGGTTGATCCACTGGGAGAGGGTGCTATTTATAAGACTGAGCTGAATACAATACAGCATCTCAGACTGAGGAAGTCTTTCGGATGAAAGACGAAACGTTTCTAAAGTTTTGTGTTTTTTTGCTTTGTTTTGTTTTTTAAATGTATAGAGGACCAGACTTAGCTTTTTTAGATTTTTCTACCTGGATTATTGAGCATGCATCAGGGTATAAGAGAGCTTGGAAATTTTGTGGTGGTACTCATAAAAGTCTAAGAACACTAAAATTCATATTTAAAATAAAAACTAATACTGTATGACAATCGAGACATCACATGGAAGAACTGTAAATAGCCTCATTCCAATTAACTTTTTAATGATAAATATTGATCTACAATATTGATCTGTAATTAATTTTCCCCTGCTGGCAGTAACAATGACAGTGAACCATGTTACTGTGTTATTAACCTCAGAACAATGATGGCGACCTCCTTTCTGTATTCAGCACTCAGTCAACCACTCTTGCGGTGCAGCGGTATTTAAATACAATCAAACTATCGGAATACCCCCCAACCCCAACAATGCACCCATTAGGTGGATCTCCTGGCAAAACAGGAAATACAGCTTCATCACAGAAGCATAAAGAGCACAGGGTTGACTTTGAGGAAACCAGGCAATCAAGTTTCTCTAAAATATGACACGTGAACACCTCCATGCACAAGGAGTAACAGTTTGTTTTTGGCACTCATACCAGCGTTGTGCCAAGGTATTTATCCCTGACAGAATTTGTGCCCCACGTCTCGGGAACGTGGACAAACTATGAAAAGCAGATCTAAATTATTACGCATCAACCTCAACCAAGTAATAGTTCAAAATAATTGCAGGCTTTAATTTGATTTGGGAGTGCTATTTATTTTATTGTTGAGCTTGTGGGTCACAGCAAGAATACATGTTTTTATTATTTTATATGTGGTATAGAGTTAAAGGGGGGCACAGATTCTGGCAAGTGGAGCCACCTGCTCTACCAGAATCTATTTCCCTTTAAGTTAACAAGGAAAAGAGCAAACATTTTGAAATAAATAAATCACTATAATTCATTCAACCTTTATCTATACAGGCTAGCCTCGTTGAGTCATGGGGACTCATTTACAAGAGGGACCTGTCTCACTCACACCAAACAACCATCCACTCTCACACTCACACCTAGGGTCAATAGTCACCAATCAGCCTAACATACATGTTTTTGGACTGTGGGAGGAAACCGGAGCACCCGGAGGAAACCCACACATGCACAGAGAGAACATGCAAACTCCACCCAAGCGTTCTTGAAACGCTGGAGAATTAACTCAGTCAACAAGTATTTGAATTTTCATTTAATAGCTACTATTTTTTTTACAAGTTTTTCAGAGTAAAATGAATGTTAACTTGCATATGCTGTCTTTTAATTAAATCAAAACAATGTGTGCAATGTGAGGGCTCATTAATTTAATTATCATTTTTACTGGAAACAGAAGTAAACCTAGAACAAATCAAATGATTGCAGGCAGAGTAATACAAATATTTCAGTAAGTTTAAAGGTGGGGTATGTAACATTGTAATGTAGTCTGTAACTTCAAACAATATATTTTTAACATATTTCTTCACTCTGTCACTATCTACTGACAGACTGATTTTAGACAAAGTAATCTCTGAAAAAAACTATTGTCCCCTTGCTTCTCTATCAGCATTTATAAAAACACTGAAAACACAAGAGTGACCAGGACACTGACAGCCAATAAAAACAGAGTTGTTTGTCACGCCCCAACCCACGCCCCCACCTGTCCCAGCCGCAGCTCGTTCTCATTCAAAGGATTGCAAAGCGATGCAGGACTGTTTTTTATGTGACACAAAATGTATTAAATATCCCTTCTTTATCCCAGAGCTGGACTTTTATTTAGTTTTTTTGCCAAAAGTCAAGTGATCGCTTCATCCTTCACTGACGAGGAAATGGATTTGTCACGACTCACGAGCGAATTAAAACATGTCCAACGTTGCTTTGTGAACCTCTGCTGATGTCTTCTGGTTTTTGTGTTGGAATCCCTGGCAAAAACCTTCAGAAACTTCAATATATTCAAAACAGTGCAGCAAGGATCTTGTTGAGAGTTCGTAAATTTGAACATATTACGCCCATTCTCCATAACCTTCATTGGCTTCCTGTCGCCTACAGAATTCAGTACAAAACTGCTCTCATTACACATCAATGCTTACACGGAACTTCACCAGATTATCTGAAGGATATTCTTATTCCATACTCATCCACCCGTTCGCTGCGGTCACAGAACAGCAATCTCCTTCACATTCCGAGAACCAAATTAAGGACCATGGGAGACCGGGCTTTCAGTGTGGCTGCCCCCCGCCTGTGGAACTCTCTTCCTGACTGTCTAATGCTACTTCCCCACCGCACGCATCTCGCGCAGCCGAAACAGCCACTTTACATTGAAGTCTATGGGGACGCGAATCTTGGAGCAGCGGGTCGTGTCGCGGCGCATCCACAGCATACAAACAGCGCGAAAGTGAGCAGCAGCTGTTTCCTACTCCCGCGTCGCATCCGAGCAGCGACTGTGCTGCTCGGATGCGCAGATGTGGAAGCACGCCATTCCGTGCTTCCACAGCTAGATTCAGCTCGCTGCTCAGCAGCAAACAATCAGGACCAATCAGGAGAGACTCTGCCATGTGATCACGCAACGACGACGGGACGGAATTAGGTGGGCACCGCGCGAAACGTTTAACAGATGAAAAAAATCCCGCGGTAAACATGGAGGAGAAACTTACAGCAGGTCGTCAAACTGGGCGCGGGTGACACGGAAGTACCACTGAAAGCGCTCCTCGTCTGCGCGCAGCTCTTGGATCATCAGATGGTGAAATTCACTGAATTCATGACGCCTCTCATGTGGGGTGAATCCAGAATCGTCGTTGTGCACGGCGTCTGCGTGTTGCTGCTTTGTAGATTAAGTACAACAAGGCAATTCTTCGTATTGCGTCTGCCATTTTTCTGAGACCGGAAATAAACAAACACCGGAGCGGAAGAGGACCAACACGCTCCTCCTCCCACTGCAGACGCGTTAGATGAGGACAGTCATCTGTTGACAAGCAGCCAGTACAGTGCATTTGGAGATTTTTGGAAGCGCAATATGCTTTAGGTGAGGATGAGGCATAAGAGCCCCACAGTCTGTGGTTGACTTTAAGAGCGGCTTGAAGACCTTTCTTTTCAACCAAGCATACTCTACCTCCTCATGATTCTACTTTTGATCTTAGCTGATATTGTTATTGATTTTAATTGTTTTATTATTTGTTTTATTGACATTTAATTCTGTTGCTCCTTGTAGCACTTTTGAGATTTTCATTAATGAAAAGTGCGTTATAAATTGAATTCATTATTATTATTATTATTATTGTGTTGTAGGATGAGTGATTCGTGGTTTTATTATATTTTTTAAACAGTTATATTATCATATAAACACAGAACTTCGGAGCGCAGAGACAGGAGGAGGTAGAGCATTCCAGACATTCCAGACCAGCGCTGACAGACATGAGGAAGTCACGAGCGAATTAAATCATGTCCAAACGTTGTTTCGTGAACCTCTGATGATTTCTGCTGGATTTTGTGTTGTAGGACTAGCGCTCCATGGTTTTATTTTATTTTATTAGAAGGTTTTATTACCATAAACACAGAGTATCGCAGCGGCTCTGAGCAGACACAGCAGGGGGCGGAGCAGATCCCAAGTTCAGCAGAGCACTGTGTCATATATAGCTCTGAGGGGAGGGAGCAGAATGCTTTTCTGCGCTGAAAATATTTCTAAGTCCCAGAGTGTTCAAATATCGCAGACCCTACCTTTAAAGCTGCACTATGTAACTTTGTAATGCAGTCTAACTTTTTTAACAATATATTTTTAACATATTTCTTCACTCTGTCACTATCTACTGACAGACTGGTGTTAGACAAAGTAATCTCTGAAAAAAACTATAGTCCCCTTGCTTCTCTATCAGCATTTATAAAAACACTAAAAACACAGAGTGACCCGCCGTTAACCAGCCAATAAAAACAGAGTTTGTAACCAGCCAATAAAAACAGAGCTTGAATTTGAATCAGCCAATAAAAACAGAGCTTGAATTTGAATTTCAGCAGAGCAAGGGGGGCAGAGCCATATATGGCTCTGAGGGGGAGGGATCAGAATGCTTTGCCTGTTGAAAATTTTTCTAAGTTCTGTGCTCTACAGAAAGTTACACATAGCACCTTTAATGAAAATTTTGATTAAATCTGTTTCACACATTTTTGATGTCTAAAGCCCCCAGTATAGCTCTGCGTTGGGCCGAACGCCGCTCGACACCGTGCGAGCGCCGCAGCACAAGCCTTTGAACGCGGGCGTGAACGCGCCAAGCTCAAATTTTACGACCGCTTACGCGCGCGCATTGTCTCACAATAAACTGCCCGGCGGCGGACTGTTTTGTATGTGACACAAATGTATTAAATTCCCCCTCTTCATCTCTGATCTGGACTTTTCTTTTGTTTTTTTTACCAAAAGTCAAGCGATGCTTCTTCCTCCGCTGACTCCATGACGAGGAAATGAATGAATTTGTCACGACAGAACTAAACTCATGTCCAACGTGGCTGCGGGAGGTTCTAAATATTTTCTGGTGTGTTGGACCAGCGCTCCCTGTTTTTATTTTATTTTTTAGAACTTTTTATTAACATACAGTATAAACACAGAAAACGGCTGCGCAGCCCGTGTCTTTTTCCCCCCCACCTGACCTGTCAATCAATTCAGTAGGCATGTCAGCAAATGACCAATCAGCGACCTCAATTTGTCCCGTAGGTAAACGCTCCGCCCTGCTGTTGCTGCTGGAGCCTCGCTGAGCTATATTGTGAACTGCTTGCGCGCAGCACGCGCGCGTCGAACGGCGTTTGGCCCAACGCAGAGCTCTACCAGGGCCTTTAATCTCTGAGACAGTTGACCCAACACTATAAAACTGCATCCTTAAATGCCAAGGATCAAATGTGTTTTGTGGTAAAACAAAGTTGTTGTTTTTTTTTTTTGTAGAAGAATATACTAAACCATATTAAAATGACCTTCCAAAGGGGGAGAAATGTTGAACGACTGACTGTGGAGCTTGTACGTGCTGGCAAAGGAGAAAAGCTGGTTTGTGTGTGCCACATGTTACTCAGTCACACACTAACCGTGTTTCCATCTATTTTCAATACGAATTTTGAGTGAATTTTTGAAAATTCGCAAAAATGTACAGTAAATTTTTTTTCATTCAACCTTTATTTAGTCAGGTAAATCTTTTGAACCTCATGGGCTCATTTACGAAAGCGACCTGCTAAAACTAAAGAACAATGAACAGCAGTGATAGAATTTCATTAAACAATAAACAAACAAACAATAAACAATAGAAAACAAAAAGAGAGAAAAAAACAAAAGATTTTTTTTTTTTTAACAAAGTATCAAAAAACTAGCAAAACATTATAAGGTAGACGTATAAAATCATAAGGTAGACGTATAAAATAAAAATTAATGCGAAGCAGAAGTGTTTCCATCAACTGGCTTGAAGCGCATCTACCAGGCCACGCAAAGCGTCATTACGTCAGACGTCAGCATCATTACGTCAGCGTTACGCATGTCTACAGTAAACAGGAAGTAGCGGTTGAAAACAGGACCCGACCACACATCTCGGCAAAATGGAGAGAATATTTCAGGTATGTGTTGCTATCGGGCAAGTTGTATTTATTCTGTCATGCCAACTAGTTTTAGCGATGTTACATGTTGTCCGGAGACGAAGTCACGTGACGTGAATGTTCGCTACGGCAGAACTGAGTCGGCAAATCTGTTTCCATCTGTCGTTTTGCGCATCAGCTCTGTTTCGAAGAACCCAAAAACCACCTCAAGCGAGCGTATCAACTTTTTGGCGAATTAGAGGAAGTTAATTCGAATCGTGCCGTTTCCATTCAGCTTTTCTGATGCGATACTTCAAAATGCGCATCTAGAAACCTTGATGGAAACACGGCTACTGATACACTTTAACCCTCATTCCACACATATTTAAGCTCATTACAGTATTGTCTTGGTAAATTTAAGCTTTTCTTTCCCTTTTTTTTTTGGGGGGGGGGGTGTCATATTTTCTGAAACCCGAAAAGGATGAGCAGGTAAAGATAATGAATTGCTCACTTTTACAATTCTTGCGTCTCTTCACACCTGTACGGTACAGTTTATTTTCTCTTTTTGCTGCCAGATGGACAGAGCAGAGAAAGAGGTGACAAACACCACAGTGTCCAGTTCACACTGGGTGGCCTTATTCCAAGTTGCTGCATATGGTGCGTCACAACGGCAGCTCACAGGGTGAACGCTAAACTAAAGCAACACATGCAAACATACACATGCTGAACATGCAGGCAGCTAATGAAGCTCCTGCAGCAGCCACCCACTAAACATTCACTACTGCGGTTTTTCTCTGATGCTTTTTATAAACACAGACCTGGAGAACATGGTAAACAGGTGCTGATCGTTTTCAGTGGTGGGCAGCTGCAGAAGATTTCACTGTGGAGCTGACAAAGTACCGTAGATTCTTTATCTCTATTTAGTCTGCATTCCAGCCAAAACAATAAGCATTTAAAAGGATCTCTTGAATTTTCTAATAGTTTTCCTTTCCAGTGACTAAGAAACCAAAAGTCAAATATTGGCTGAGGGCTGGCTTTGTCTCAAGCAGCATACTTCATAGACTTCAACTCAAATCGCTGCAATATGTGAACCAAAACCCCAGTAGCCATTTCAGCCTGTTTCTGTGTTCCTGGAAAAAGAAATAAAGAAAAAGTAACGGTTTTGTGTGAAAATGGTTAGTTAATAATAATAATAATACTGTAATGTATTTTCCTGTCATCTGCGTATGTTTCCCATACACAGACGAAATTCGTCTCTGCATTTAACCCAACCACCTACCAGGTGGTGCAGTGAGCAGCCATAGAAAGCGCCCGGGGAGCTGGAGAATTAGATGTGCACTCATAGACACCCCAAGGTGTGTAGTGGCCGGGACGCGAACCCGCGTCCTTCGGGTTCCAAGTCAAAAGCCCTGCTACTACACCATCTTGGCTCCTTAGTTACATGTTTTCTTTAAAAAAAGAATTGTTGTCAGTTCTGAAAAGGTCAAAGCGATGATTCAGACAGTGACTAATGAGAACTAGATCACAGTTTCTGATAAACTTCAACAGTTCTCTTTGTAAGTGGACTCATTGGGAATATCTCCATTTGTAGATGCACTGTACATCTAGCTAAACAAATGAGCCCAGATGATGCTAGGGCTGTGCGATATGACGATATATATCGTGGGGACGATAGAAACGTGTCTATCGTGCTACTTTCCTTCTATCGTCTCTATCGTGATAAATAAGAATAAAAAAATAACTGTCGCAAATAAGCTTCATATTGTGGTTTTGCGAGATGACGGCGCGGCTTTATGTTTGACGCACGCGCGGGTTTGCGACACATGCTTTACGTGGTTAAACTCGAGAGCAACAGAGACGCAGGCGCATGAAGCCGGTGTCTCAACAAGGAGAAAACAGCTGCACAGGCAGCCCAAGAAGAATAACTTTTACCAAAAAGAGGGGGAAGCTCACCTTGTTAGCTTCCATTATTTCGCTCCGCTGAAACTCGGAGACAAAATGGGTCCAGAGGACACGAACCCAGAGTCCAACCGAGTCCGAACTCGGGTCCAGTTAACCAATACAAAACAGACCAGAGACACAACAGAACCGCAATCAAACGCAACGTTTTCTCTTTTCTGTTTCTTGCTTTGTTTACTCAAACTTCAGAGCGGATTTCTTCTTCGTGAGTTTCATTAGCAGCTGTTGTTTTACCGCCACCTGCAGGAAAAATTTGGACCAAAGTAGAAAAGGAGTTGTTTGTTTGTTTGTTTGTTAGTTTATTCATTTTATAAAATGAAATACAACAATTAACGTATTCATAATAGAAAAAAAATAATAAAATGAAAGGTAGCAGATGAAGAATAAATCTTATTAAATCTGCTCCTTATTCATCTAATAACAGTTCAAACAATATTTTCTATAATAACAAAATAAGTAAATAACTCAGTCAATTTTCAATTCACATATATCACACATTAAATTAGATTCATTTATATTTTTTTTAGCAATTCATTTTTTACCAGTTTCTTAAATACAAGGAATGATTTGGCTTCCTTAACATTTGTCATTTGGCATTAAGTCATTCCATAATCGTACTCCTTGAATTAAGGTAGATCTAGTTTCTACTTTGGTCCAAATTTCCTTGTTCTTTTTGTTCACATTCTTATAAATGTAACTATCTGTAGTAAAATAATAAAATAAAAAAACTTTGGTCCAAATTTTTGCTGTACACACACACACACACACACACACACATCGTGTTGTATATATCGTGATATATATCGTTATCGTGATATAAAAAAGTCCATATCGTGATATATGATTTTTTCCATATCGCCCAGCCCTAGATGATGCTATAAGTCAGATGGACAGATTAAGTAAAGTAACCCATCCTTAAAGGTCCACTGACATGATTTTTTTTTACTATTCATAAAATTGCTCAAAATATATATATTTTAACATTTAAATGTGTTCGTTTTTGCAAACAAAATGATAAATCACTTTAATTTTGCTTTAAAAGTGATTTTGAACTTCAAGCCGTGTTTAATCATGGGAAATCCGATTACACACGAACGCACCATCTGTGACGTAGTGTGCAGAGGCAGAGGGCTCTGGTCTCTTTAATAGCGGACAATTTAAAACCCGACGAATTTATCAATCTATGTGAAGATTTGAGCTATTTGTCTTCATTTTGGGAAGCAGAAAATAGTTTGGGTGATGGAACAAGAAACAACAGGATCTAATTTAGGTCTGATGCTGTATCAGACTTACCTTCATGTGGAGCTGCTCACACGCGCGCACCATGACAAGCCCAGAGCTCTGCCTCATACTCTGGACACTACGTCACAGATGGTGCGTTCGTGTGTAATCGGTTTTCCCATGATTAAACACGGCTTGAAGTTCAAAATCACTTTTAAAGCAAAATTAAAGTGATTTATCATTTTGTTTGCAAAAACGAACATATTTAAATGTTAAAATATATATATTGAGTAATTTTATGAATAGTAAAACAATCATGTCAGTGGACCTTTAAAGCTGCACTATGTAACTTTGTAATGCAGTCTGTAACTTTTCTAACAATACTGTATATTTTTAACATATTTCTTCACTCTGTCACTATCTACTGACAGACTGATGTTAGACAAAGTAATCTCTGAAAAAAACTATAGTCCCCTTGCTTCTCTATCAGCATTTATAAAAACACTAAAAACACAGAGTGACCCGGACAATGACCAGCCAATAAAAACAGAGTTGTTTGTCACGCCCCAACCCACGCCCCCGCCTGTCCCAGCCTCAGCGCCGCGCACGTTCTCATTCAAAGGATTGCAAAGCGATGCAGGACTGTTTTGTATGTGACACAAATGTATTAAATATCCCTTCTTCATCCCAGAGCTGGACTTTTCTTTTGTTTTTTTGCCAAAAGTCAAGTGATCGCTTCATCCTTCACTGACAGGAATGAGGAAATGGATTTGTCACGAGCGGAAAAAAACTCATGTCCAACGTGGCTGCGTGAAGCTCTGCTGATTTCAGGGTGTTTTTGTGTTGTTGGACCAGTGATTCATGGTTTTATTTTATTTTTTAGAATGTTTTATTAACATATAATCACAGAACTTCGCAGCGTCTGCCACAGGACATGTAGTGGGGGCGGAGCATTCCAGACATTCCAGACCTACACTGACAGAAATGAGGAAGTCACGAGCAAATTAAATCATGTCCAACGTGGCTGCGTGAAGCTCTGCTGATTTCAGGGTGTTTTTGTGTTGTTGGGCCAGTGCTTCATAGTTTTATTTTATTTTTTAGAACGTTTTATTAACATATAAACACAGAATATTGAAGCGGCTCCGAGCGGACATGCAGCAGGAGGCGGAGCAGAACTCAAGTCCAGCAGAGCACGGACTGTGGCTCCCCCTCAGAGCCATATACAGTATGGCTCTGAGGGGGAGCAGAATGCTTTTCCCTATGGCTCTGAGGGGGAGCAGAATGCTTTTCCCTGCTGAAAATATTTCTAAGTCCTGAGCACAACAGAAAGTTACATAATGCAGCTTTAATGTATGGGTTAAAAGTTTAGAAAAACACACCTAATGCTTACTGAAACTTACCAGTATATAAGCAGACTTTTGTTGTCTCTTAATGCAAAAAAAAAAAGAAAAAAAAAGCTAAAGCCAGCCATCAGTTTACTTATCTATGCAGAATTAAAGTAAAAGAGCTTCAGCCTAAATGGAGAAAAATCTGAATAAAAGCATATAAAGCTATGGTAAATGGTTTTTATTTATTTATATAACTTCGATTGACTCACAATCCATTTACAATCTAATAGGTGATCTAATGTGTAATTTTGCACGTATTTCTTAATCAGATGTGGTGACTTTGCAGACTCGTGTTATTTCGTTGCATCTTTCTTTACATATTAAACTGCCAGCTCCCTTATTCTATTAAACCGTCACAGTGATGGAGATATTAATCACTCTTTAGGATCAAGTTCCCTATTCATTTGCAATCCTATAAAACCAATTTTCTTTTGGTGTCAAGCAATTACTTTAGGGATTGATTGTCTGCCTTTGTGAGCAGTTAGATCATCCATTCATCTTTGCACCGAGACTGTCAGGACAACAAACATAATTTACCAGCAGAGATCAATTAGGCCCCAGTAAATTGAGGTATGGACAGAGAAGCAACCACAGAGTTACTAGGAGCCCAGATGGTTAAAAGCTTGTCTGCAGTGTCCCTCTCTTCACCACACTGACCTGCACTGGGCCATCTGTTTAACCAGCTAAATTGTGTAAGACCTGGCCAAGCCCTGCTTAATTTATGTGTGCTCTCAGTGATGAGATGTTCAGAAATGGAGAATTAGTTTTTGAAAACAGTTTAACTTTTCTACTATTCTCTGATAAACCAGTGACCTGACATGTGTGAACTGAATAAAAGCCTATTGTCCTGCAATACCAACAATGGTGGTCCACTCAAAAGAATAAATATTAAGTGACATATTCTGACACAAGCAAAGTGTCATTTTGGAGCTTGTCTGCACGATTGCCAAAACTCATCAGACTATGTCTGCAGCGCATCATCGTTCCACGTTGGGCTATTTTCAAAATGGAGATCTGCCATTGCTAAGCAGATTAGATTAGGCAAAAACCAAAAGAAAGAAAAAAACAGCACAACCCAAAGCTTACTCGTGTAAATAATTTACTCTGAGGAGCATTAGAGCATTATTTCTTGCCGTCTTCAACATCTACAATGTCTAATAGCGGTACAAACAAGGAAACTTTGTTGCCCTTCAACTTCCTTCTACACAGATTCTCCCAGACAGCTTTCCTTTCAACATTAACATTACCCTTTAACTCTGTGTTAATTATAAATCTCAAACAAACGCACACAAATTACCTAAAGCAAAAGTGTTAGAGTAGAATAGACAGTAGGAAAAGGGAACACTGAATGATCAGACTGAAAGATGGCAGATATGAGATGGACTGTTATCTTGAAGAAAAGGGGAGAAAGGAGGAACTGGGTTGAAATTGGGGAAGCATGATGACCCCAATTTTGCCTGTGAATTTTCTATGCTTGAATACATAAAGGCGGGGTGGGGGGTTGTTGAGGGGAGAAATCCAGACATAAACCGACAATGACAGGGCTGCTGCTCCAACACCCCCCTACCACTGAACCAGGCTTCACTTTTTCCCACCCTATGCCCAAACTCACCATTTCCAATTGCACGTGTGAGAAACATTCTCTAAATATTGTCTGCAAGTCTGCTATGCTGCTAATGCAATTGATAAAAAAAATTAATAAACACAAACTTAGAAGCATTTAGGCACAGAAAGTACTATAATTTGGCTTCATTAATGCTTTGCGCTACATTTCTCAACACAACCCATCCATGCCTGTGAGAAAACAGAGACGCCTGCACATAAAGAATTTTAGGAACGTGGTCTTATGAGACTGTTTTATTAAGAAAGGGAGTCCAGCACTCTGTGTGTGTGCTTGTGTGTGTGGACGTGTTATGCTTATGGTAAGCTGGGAGAGGATGAGCTATCTGAGACTCAAACTAGACTGTAGTCAGGCCCCTGGGGCAGAGGCTGGCCAACAAAACCCAGTCTGGAGGGGGGCAAATAAACATGCCCCCCTGCCGGCTCACTTTAAACCGCAGCAGGGCTACTTCATCAGGGCGTTTATGAGTAGGAAACTGCCTCACAGCTCACATATGTATCTCTCAAAATATCATTCCACTGCTACAATAAATACCAACTTAAACAAACAAACAGAAAAACAACCCAATGAAACTATTGTTAACTTTTAAATCAGAATAAAACTCCTGCCCAAAACATTTCCAGGCATCAAGACAAAGAGCAGCTGCAAGCAAACTATCAGCTCTCTCTGGGAAGAGGATTTAAAGCACTAAGCTCACCGTTTTGGCAGGAGACCCTGAGATGGTGTGCTAAGTGGGTTAAAGCACACCCCAAGCCTCATAATCGCCTCGGCCTCCCCCTCCTCCTTACTCCGTCTACCTCTGTCTGCCAAAACCAGTCAAGGGGAGTTCCACAGAATACTTTGGAAGACGCTTTGGTAGAGGGAGTTGTAGATTAAACAGAAATGATGAGTACAGAGATTTGAACATGCAACTTAATTTAGGTAAAATGTGGAATAATAATGTGGAAGACAACAAATTAGTCTTTGTTTCTTTCCTTAATTGGAACTGTCATTATTTCAATTACATTTCACCATCATTTAAATCGTTGTTTCTTTACCTACTTATTGCTTCAAAAACTTTTGTGGAACTGGAATTAACATTTGTGACTTTTAATCTGTTACTTCAAAAAAAAAAAAATGTCCCTAGTAATCATGTACAGTACTGTACTGAGCTTGCAGGAACACACACACAATGACTTCTCTCACAACATCACCAGTCTGACAAAGTGGTAACATGAGTCTTTGGTGAAACTGTAGTAATGTAACTCAGTGGACCTACCAGAATCCCAAGCTACAGAGACTAGACACTGTTTGCCTGAAGGACTTTGCAAACAGAATATAGCAGATCAGTTGAGCTACTGAAAACACTGTATGAACTTACCGTACTCTATGGAGAAAAAAAAATACAAGCAAGCAGAAATTGAAAAAAAATAAAAATAAATAGCAGCAAAGGTAACCTAAGGGTAGGTGTGTTGGTGTGTGAGTGTGTGTATTATATACCGCAATTCTCGTGCTTTAAAACGCACCTGTCTCTAAGCCGGCGGCCACACTTATTAAATATGGTAAATGGTAAATGGAGCTTATTTATATAGCGCTTTCCAGCCCCCTGTGAGGAGCCCCAAAGCGCTTTACAATACCAGCCATCCACCCATTCATTCAGACATTCATACACCGGTAGTGGTAGCCTGCCTTGCAAGGCGCCATCCAGACCTACCGGGAGCAATTTGGGGTTAAGTGTCTTGCCCAGGGACACAACGACACATGGTGGGCGGACGCGGGATTCGAACCTCCAACCTTCCGATTGGGGGTCGACTGCCATTACCACTGTGCCACGGCCGCCCAATATATATAATAATATATAAAATATAAGATAAATCGTAATATTGTACATAAATAAGACGTTCCGGTTATTAAGCCACTGGCATCCAGTGTTCCTTGTCAGGATCTGTGGCCCCAGCCTGCTCTGTGCAGCTTTCTTGTTGTAGTACAAGAATCAGCCAGCAGATGGTGTTTCACAGAATATAGCTTGTTTTCAACACACGCTCAGACTGCAAGATCGTCATGAGTCTTCATGAAGCTTCGCTGTCTGTTAAAGCCCTAGTTCTAACCATGAATCAGACTACTCTAGTACGGTAATTGACACATCGATTCATCTATCGTTTTTTAATTTCACATCGAGTATTCGTAGAGAGTGACATCGTCACGTCGCAGTTACAGAACAGAAAATGAATCAACTTCCTGTTTGGAGCACGTTGCGAACCAGTGTTACACCAAATTCTGTGACCACCGTATATTGTGACCATAGGGGGCGGTGTTGCATGCACTGTTGCAGGTCACAGAATAGGGTGTAACACAGGGTCCAATCGACCGAACCAGAACCAGCTTCCACTGACCTTGTTTCCCAAACAAAAAGCAAAAAATATTAATCTCTAAACCTATTTAAAAAAAACTATAAACATAATTACTGTATCTCTAAAACTAAACCTAATGCGCAGCACCGCAGGCAGTGTGGGGTGGTTGTCCGCCCCACCGTTTTTGGTTTCGTTTTTGACGTGCCGCACATTTTTTTCTCACTTTTGCAGCTTAATAATAATAACTAATAGTTTTGGTTTTCCTGTAAGTTAGCTGCAGTATGATAAATGGTAGTCCAGCATAATGTACACTCCCAATGTTTTGTTGGTCTTTTTTTTAATTGTAAATATTAAATTACTTTTTTTGCGTTTTTATTTGTTCATTTTTTTTTGCATCTTAAGGATCTTAAGATGCAAAAAAAATGACATCATCAACTACTCTAGTTCTACTCGAGCTTTATTATGTTAATGTCGAGTTAAACAAGTATGTACTCGTTCAACCCCTAGTTTCAACCTCATAATTAAAACCATTGGGGAGGCCAAGATGGTGCAGAGGCAGGGCAGCTGGCTTGGGACCCGAAAGACCCAGGTTCGATCCCCAGTCACTGCATACCTTGTGGTGTACCATTAGTACCATTGATTTTTATTGGTAAATACTTTTGTTAACAACTGCTGTTTTTAAATGAACTTTCTAAATACATTTGACGTGATTTCTCCTCAGCAGTGCTCATATGAGTCGCAGGGAGGAAGGAAGGGGGATAGCTCCTCCATTCTGTTTAATGCTCTTGTTTAAGCTTAAATGAGATACTGGTATTTAAACACATATTTACCACACACAGAAATATATACAGTATACAGTATATATATAATTAATTTTATTTAAATATGTATCAGTCTTGACTGACTGCTTTAAAAATAAATCTAACAACTTCTCCACCGCTCACCGAGCTCTCATGACTGAAAGGGGAGGGTGGAAGATCCCCTCATTGTTCTCCACTCAGTGTTTGGATGTGACTTTAAAATGATATCCCGATATTTAAATGCATATCTACCGACACAAAGAATTAAAAAAACTTGTACCAGAGACTCGACTGCTTTGCGCCTCCAATGCCCGATCATCAGCATACATTGATGCAGCTTACGGGCTGCAGCTGTTTCCTCCTCGACAGCCAATTGCTTTTAACATGAAAGCTGCGTCATAAGAAATTCTCTGTGCGTTTTCCATTATCGCAGAACAAATGAACAGGTCTGTGCATGAAGCGCAAAATACAATAACACGGGAATGATCTGAAGAAATTAATGCATGTCTATCTAGGTGGATGGTCCTCTAGAGTACCTCGTTGGTCACTCAGGTTAGACTTCTGGTCACATGATGACAGAGTGGATGGAGGAGTTATGGTTGGGTATTTGAAACCGTGAGCAAAAGGCCTTGTACATCTGATTACCCAAGTGCATTATCTCCATGTCACAAACACCTGCCCGCAAGAGGTGCAGGGTGCTGTGAGCCATAAGCAACCAGCTCTGCTAAAGGAAAAAAGTCAGTGGCGGGAAGTCTTTCAAAATAAAATGTAAAATATAAATTTTGAAAATTATGAAAAATAATTCATTAATAAGACGGCCCGCATATAAACCGTGGGGTACAAAGTATGAGAAAAAAGTAGCGGCTTGTACACCGGCAATTACAGTACCGTATTTTCCGCCTGATAAGTCTCACCTCTCTATAAGTCGCTTAGTCCAATTATTGGCAATAAATTGGAAAAATCCATAAACGTGTCGCACCTCTATTTAAGACGCATCTATTATGCGTCACCGCTACGCGACGCGTCAGCGCGTCATTTGCCCTGCTGAAAATGGCGGCCACAGAAGCATGCACGGAAGGACTTTTCACAAGATTAAAAAAGATTAACACAGTAAAAACAATTATTTGTTTGCTAAAAATTATAGCAAAGATGTGTCTTAGCTGAACTTTTCTTTAATAAATGAACGCAATTGTCAAATCAGATGAATTTAAAAAGTAGTTTCGCTACATGCACGGGTGGGACGGCTTTATTTCTTTAAAATTTAGCAAAATAAACACTTAAAAATATATATTTCTTAGCTGACATTATAGCACAAGGGTTCCTGAGCTTAACCGTTCCTTAATAAATTCACGAAATGGTCAAATCAGCTGGATTTAAATTGTTTCGCTTTGACTTCTTCCAAACTGTCACGTGCGCTGCAAAAATAAATTATACTGTAGTGTAAATGAATCGAATTTCAGCTCAAAAACCTCATACAGCTTACAGTTTGTAAATGACCACTAAGTAATTACTTTCTGTAAGTTTAAAGGTGAACTATGTAGTTTCTGCAGTACCCTGGGACTTAGAAAAATTTCCAGCAGGTGAAAGCATTCTGCTCCCTCCCCTCAGAGCCATATATGACTCTGAGGGGGAGCTACAGTCCGTTCTCTGTTGGACTTGAGTTCTGCAGCTCCGCCCCCTGCTGTGTGTCCGCTCGGAGCGCTTCAATATTCTGTGATTATATGTTAATAAAACATTTTAAAAATATAATAAAACCATAGAGCACTTGTCCAACAACACAAAAACCATCAGAAATCATCAGAGCTTCACGAAGCAACGTTGGACATGATTTAATTCGCTCGTGACTTCCTCTTTCTGTCAGTGCAGGTCTGGTATGTCTGGAATGCTCCGCCCCCACTACATGTCCTGTCTCTGCGCTCCGAAGTTCTGTGTTTATATGATAATATAACGGTTTAAAAAATATAATAAAAACATGAATCACTCGTCCAACAACACAAAAACAGCCTGAAATCAGCAGAGCTTCACCAGCCACTTTGGACATGATTTAATTCGCTCGTGAGTCGTGACAAATCAATTTCCTCATTCCTGTGAGTGGAGGATGAAGCGATCACTTGACTTTTGGCAAAAAAACAAAATAAAAGTCCAGCTCTGGGATGAAGAAGGGATATTTAATACATTTGTGTCACATACAAAACAGTCCTGCATCGCTTTGCAATCCTTTGAATGAGAACGAGCCGCGGCGCTGAGGCTGGGACAGGCGGGGGCGTGGGTTGGGGCGTGACAAACAACTCTGTTTTTATTGGCTGGTCATTGTCCGGGTCACTCTGTGTTTTTAGTGTTTTTATAAATGCTGATAGAGAAGCAAGGGGACTATAGTTTTTTTCAGAGATTACTTTGTCTAACATCAGTTTGTCAGTAGATAGTGACAGAGTGAAGAAATATGTTAAAAATATATTGTTTGAAAAGTTACAGACTACATTACAAAGTTACATAGTTCAGCTTTAAAGAAAATCTGTTGTTTGGTTTATGAGCTATTTGCTAAAAAGTACCCGGAAAAACAACTAAGCTAACCGTGACACATTTATGGTTATAAAACATTGAATTTTATCTCAAACATCTCATAAAGCTAGTCAGTTGTAGGCATGTAACAGTTGTAGTGGGTGTACCGAACCGTTTCGGTACAACACGTTCGGTTCGGTCCACCTCTGTACCGTTTCGGTTATTTTTTTCACTCATTGAACGTTAATATATGCGCCGCGGAACAAAATTTCCTGGGCGCGTTTCAGCACGGAGCTATTATCGCGCAGCATTATTAGCCATTAGCTGCTCGCTCCGGTCTCCTGTTTGGGAACGTTATGGCTTTCTTGTTAAGACGAGCGCACATTCAAAGCTGTGTGTGTGGACGACTCTGCAGCAGACAACACGTCTAACGTGAACGCGCTTGAAACTACGTCATCGGAATGTGAACGAAGAAACCGTAGCTGTTACAAAGTGCGCTAACAACACAGCAGCTGCATTTAAACTACTTCTTCAGGTAAATTAGATCGGTCCAGAGCAATAACACAAACTGTATGAGTTCTGAATCTAAGTCTGAATGTTGTTATATGCGCAGGCTTTAAAGTTACTGATCCTCGCTACCGCTACGAGACATCCATCACTCAAAAAGTTCAGCTCTTTATGAAAAAACTGTATTGTCAACAAGCCCTGGAGCTCATTAAAGCCCTGATGAGATGAGTGAGAGCTTCAACCGTTCAAGAAGAGGTATTGTTATTTTATTATTATTATCTAAATAATCTTTTTTGTTTAAAATCATAATCTTATTAACTTGTTTTTTTTATCTCTTTGTTTTATTACAAGTCTGGGACAGAGGTAGCTGCTCTCTTTGTCCACTTCAGGGACAGACATCCACCAGAGATCACCTGCAGCTAAGAAGTGTGTGATGACTGAACTGAACTCTGAACTGTTCCAGGACCTGTCCCACTTGGAGGAGCAGGTCCAAGAAGTTGTGAGTACAGTAATGAGGACAAATACAGCCACACTGCTGCTACTGGACAAAAACTTGATTAGTTAGATTGTAAACAGTCTGTTGCTGCTTATTGTTCTGACTGTTATTGTATTTATTAAGATTTTTATTATTGTTAATATAGTTTATTTATTGTAGAGTGCTGTTTATTTAAAATATCATCCAAATGGGTCACTTTTATTTATTACTACAATACAATACAAACATATTTTTGGCATATTTTCAAAATAAACATTTTGTAAGTCTTTATTTTGTCTTTTTTTTTGTACCGTACCGAAAATAAACCGAACCGAGCCCTCCTTGTAATTGAACCGAACCGAAATGTGATTTTAGCGTACCGTTACACCCCTAATATATATATATATATATATATATATATATATATATATATATATATATATATATATATATATATATATATATATATATATATATATATATATATATATATATATATGTATATATATATATATTTATATATATATATATATATATATATATATATTTATATATATATATATATATATATATATATATATATATATATATATATATATATATATATATATATATATATATATATATATATATATATATATATATATATATATATATATAGTAATCCCCGACTTATGAGCAAGTTCCGTTACTACGACTATCTCGTAAGACGAAAATCTCGTAAATCGGGGACTACCTGTATATATACGTATATACCGCACGAGCCACCACTGATACACTACATGTGCGGTAATGAACAGTTACCAAGCATTTCGCCTATCCTAATAGTTTAAAACATTTTAAAAGAACATAATGTATATAAAAAATAATTTTCTTACTTTGAGCTGCAGCTTCTCTCGTCTGTTAGCTCTGCCGCGTTAGCTCCGCTGCGTTACGTCCGAGCTCCGCAGCTTTCTGAAGCACCACGCAGTCCAAACTGTTTACAGGAAGGACTGTTAGTATGTTAACTTCATACATTTGGAGCCAGAAAAAGATTTAATAACTTACAGAAAGCCGTTTCTCTGAGGTGTTCGTCCATCCATCCAAACGAGCTACCTGCGTTAGCTGCACTCGTTAGCTGTTGTTAGCTCCACGTTAGCTGTGCTACTTAGCCTGTCAGTTAATCCAATGGGTGTCGGCGCTCGCTGTTTCTCAGCATTAGCGTCCGCAGCTCCGGGCAGTCCAGCATTAGCAGCACCTGTTAGCATTAGCCTATCCGAATCCGCTGCTCCCGCCGAGCTCCGAGCAGTCCGGCATTAGCAGCACCTGTTAGCATTAGCCCATCCAAATCCGCGGCTGCTGCTCCCGCCAAGCTCCGAGCAGTCCGGCATTAGCAGCACCTGTTAGCATTAGCCCATCCGAATCTGCGGCTGCTGCTCCCGCCAAGCTCCGAGCAGTCCGGCATTAGCAGCACCTGTTAGCATTAGCCCATCCGAATCCACGGCTGCTGCTCCGGGCAGTCCAGCGTCGAGGCAAGCTCCCGGACGCAGGTGGCCTCTCCGCGGCCTGTCGGCTTGCTGCGTGTTAGCCCAACACATGAGCCCGGCGCGATATGGTGAAGCCGGCTGGCAGGAGCCAAGACTGAAGTAAAATGGAGGTCACCGCTGACTGGCAGGAGCCGAGACTGTAGTCAAATGGAGGTCACCGCGGCATTTACGGAAACGGACGGAAGTTGCGCAATTATGATTAAAAATCATAATTTTTATTATAATTATTATTTATAAAGTCTTTAAAACAACCACAGCTACAACAGAGTGCTGTACACACGAATTTAAGAACATTTAAACACAAAAAAAGAAATTTTTATTTCTTTATTTAAATTTAATATTTTTATTAAATATGATAATGTCGTAAATTCGGAACCTCGTAAGTCGATGTGCTTGTAAATCGGGGACTACATATATATATAT
>JBBPBX010021342.1:8775-42474 GCA_038048925.1 Garcialebias charrua
ATATACGATATGTATATATATATACGATATGTATAGGAGTTTAAAACCCTTCCCACACTCTTGCAACATCTAAACAATGTTTCTAAACTCTAAATGCTCTTAGAGTCTAAGAGCACAGATTGTCAGGATTTCAGCTCTTTACCTCCGGCTGCAGTCTCGGACACGCCCACTTCTCCAATTTGCATGGCTGATCAGCTGCAGGACGAAACTTCTCCCAGAGCTGTGGGTTGCACACTGTGCTAAATCATTCAAAATAATTTATTTTAAATAAAAAAATCCATGCCGATCGTAGCCTGGCCCTCGCCTTCCTGCACAGCTCCGCTCAATTCTCATTTCCCTTCACTGCACAGTCTGGGACTTATCCCATAGACAAGGATTTCTCCGGTAGATTTTTGACCGGACCAATCAGAGAACAGAAGGGGCGGAGTTTTTGGCCCCTAACCCACGCCCCCACCTGTCCCAGCGCAGCCAGCGAGCAGCCGCATGTTCTCATTCAAAGCGATGCAACGCGATGCAGGACTGTTGTATAAATGACACAAATGTATTAATCTCCCCTTCTTAGCAGCCATCAGCAGAGCCCACGCCTCCAGCAAGAATTGATTTTCAATGGAGAAAGTCCAGACCCTTGTCTGAAGCGAAGTGAAGGACAGGGTCTGGTTTTAACCAGGCTATGCCGATCGTACAGGTCATCCATCAATTAGCCATTGTGTGTCATGTCCAATTTTACTTTGAAAAACTGCAATAGAACGAGTCCACGAAAAACGAACCGCGAAGTAGCAAGGGACTACTGTAATTAGGATTGACTTGTTATGCTGCCATATGCATAAATTACTGGAGGACATATTGGCCTAATTTCCTTAAATGGATTATTAAAATTGAATAGTTTTCTTTTGATAGTACTGTATTTCTATCTTAACGTGTGATTCTCCACCTGCCATTGTGTATCTGTTCCTCCTTGTTCCTACCAAACCCAGCCAGTCGAAGCAGATGACTGCTTGTCCTGAGCCTGGTTCTGCTAAAGGTTTCTTCCTCATGAGGGAGTTTTTCCTTTCCACTGTCGCCTTCATGCTTGCACAAGATGAGAGTTCTGTGATGGAGTTAAATTCTAAGCAGTCTGCTCCTCAGATAAATAATGTTAAATTATTATTTTTGTATAAGAATGTTTCTGTTCAGTGCCCTGAGACGACTTCTGTTGTGACTTGAAATAGAATTGAACTGATGTAAAGCATTTTGAGTTACAAGGTTAAAGAGCATGAAGTAAATGCATCTCATTTATTTTTCTTCTCCTTTTGGCTGTTCCCTCTTCAAGGGTCACCACAGTTATAGTCAATAATCCTTCAACCAATATGTCCACTGTCCCTCCTCTGGACGTGTCCAAACCATCTCAGTTTGGCCTCTCTAACTTTATCTCCCAGTTGTGCAACCTGTGCTGTACCTCTGATAAATGGTAAATGGAGCTTACTTATATAGCGCTTTCCAGCCCCCTTTGAGGGGCCCCAAAGCGCTTCACAGTACCAACCATCCGCCCATTCATACACACATTCATACACCGGTAGCGGTATGATGATCTCATTCCTAATCTCAACCATCCTTGTCAGTCCTGACAGTTACAGTTCTGTTTCCAGTCTTTTCGTCAGGGTCACTGTCTCCAAACCATACAACATAACTGGCATCACTACTCTCCCGTAAACATTTTCTTTGACCTTTGTTGACACCCTTTTAAAAAATTATTTTTAATTTAACATCTAAGGAATGAATATCACTCACTTTTATGATAGAGGTTTACATAAAGATCATCCTATGTTGAGAAATAATGGAATTATTGATGTTTTCATCAAAATCTGGTAAGACCTTGAAAATGTGCAAAATCGTGCACTTTTGTGAGATGGTCAAAGTATGTGTTGTGAATGTCTTATCACTTACTATCACACCATACCTGTATATATTAGCTCAATATCTGTAAAATGGCTGGATTTTATTCATTTTTTGTGTTGGCTAATGTTGATTTGTTGTAGTGGTCATCTTAAACTGGATTAACTCCAAAAGGTATTTAATTATAGATTAGTATCCAGTGATTACTTTCTGAAAGTTTCTTTTAGGTTTCATTAAAATCCTTCTAGTGGTTCATGAGCTAGTTTGCTAACAAACCTGGCTGACTCCATCAGTTAATGCTAATCTTTTAAATAAAGGTCTTGTGTAATGGGTAGCACGTGGACATTACATTGTGATTGACTGTTAGCGACCATCACAACTTATTTTACCACATCTGTAAAACTGAACGAATTATAACTAGACTGATATTCTCTAAGTTAGGTTTGTTGTGGTAGCCATCTTGAATTGGAATGACTCCAAATGTTATTTAGTGGTAGATGTTCAACCAATGACTGTTTCCTGAAAGTTTAATAAAAAATTTGTCCAGTGGTTTGTGAGATTTTTTGGTAACAGACAGGCACAAACACTCCTCCACGCACAGAGAGAAACACACACAGAGAGAAACACACACAGAGAGACAAGCAAAGACATGATGGCCTGTCTTCGTATTTTAGTGGTAGGCAATAAATATCAGTGGTTTCAAACACTTGTGTCAAGATCCCATTAAAAAGTCCAAAGTTATTTTGTTTGTGTTTTTTATTATATTTTTGATTAAATGGCTGGAAATAATAAGGTCTTACACAAGTTATCTTCTTTGAAATGATTTGAATAATAAATTTAAACAGTATGTGGAGTTGAAATGACTGATATGTATTGTTGTCATTATGGGTCAGAAGTAAGCAGAAGTATGTTTCTTTACTGACACCTAGTGGTTAAACATACAAAAACTTTAAAGAGAGACAAAAACAAACAAACAAATGTGATGCTGATATGTCCATTTTTAGTTCACTTGAGAATTTATTTTCTCTTTCTGACAGAGATCTGAGCTGGAACGTGATCGAGAGGATCCACCCAGATGCCTTTGCCTCCCTTCACTCATTAATAAAACTGTGAGCAAAAAACTAAGAAAATAAACAGAAACATATCTCTCACACTATTTTACTTTTTAATTTATTACTTCAGCAGTTTCAGTCTTCTTTCTTTGCAGATATATGCATATTTCTGTGAAATCTCAAGTTTTTCTGAAGTTACTAATAGATAACAGACACTATCTTAGGACAATGTGATACAGTGACTTGTCTGACCAGGATGAAATATCAAAGAGACAGGATCTTCTTTATTTTACAAAGATTTACCCCAGTGATATTTGAAATAATGTCATTTAGCAGAACTAACATTGCATTTCTTTTGTAATTGACTTTAGGGACCTCACTGAGAACTATCTCGACTCTTTGCCAGTTGCTGGTCTGGGAGCCCTCACACATCTCAAACTGAAGGGGAACAAAGAATTATATGAAGCTTTCAGTCCTGATCATTTTCCCCGCATGAGGTAACTTAAAATTACACTACTAACTTTTTCACCTCAGTAAAAACTGATTCAAAGATTTAGGTGTGTTCTATGGACTTTAAGGAACAACACATGTCAGTCCAGTTACTTCAACCATCCCTCATCTCACAATGTTGTTAAAATATTGTGAAAGTCAGACTGTTGGGTAACTGCAGTGTATCCTTTGAGTCATTGCTGAGAAGAACTTAAAACATTGAACACTTGAAGTAGCATGCCAATTCTTGTAAACAAAAGACGTCCCCGAAGGCCAGGAGAGGTAAAATCAAAGTTACGGGCGAGGATGGCATGTAATCAAGGTGCAATAACATCATTACTGAAGAACACTCTCCAAAAACAGAAGTGCTGGCAGAAACTTCAGCTTTTGCCTCTGACATGTTAATGACGTTTTTATCTCTATGCTTCAGGGTGATAGAGATGCCTTATGCCTACCAGTGCTGTGTATATTCATCCTGCGACAGCTACAAGCCAGCCAGTCAGTGGGACACAGAACCGAGCAACACACATGAAGATCTACACAAGAGGACAGTAGCCATGTACCCCATCCACGCTGACACCCACTGTAAGTCGCTACAAATGTACAATATTTGTTGTAACACATACACACACCGATCATAATAGATGGGAATCTAAAACAAATAAAGCTTGAAACATGTCGGAGCCTCGCTGAAACCACAGTTACCTGGCACCTACTACACATCCATGTTTATCATACCGTTCCTGTGGCTGGCATACAATATAAACACATATAAATCAAAATTAAGCTGGCAAAAAAGAAGCATAAAATCTAGACCACTAGAACTCCAAATAGTAACAGAGTTTACGAAAACAATTCTGGTGAAATGTCTTCAACTACAGAACAAAAGTTTATTTGTTTAGTTTTTAATTTGGGGGTATTTATAATGTTCTGGATGACTGAGAATTTACACCCGCACCTGGCACTTGTCTAATTAAAATCCACCACGTTTTAATTTATATAAACAAGTCATGGAAAGTGCCAGCTATCTTCCTAAAATGTTTGTGTGTCACTACAGAAGAATGTTAGCCCGCCCCATATTAAAATAATCCTTTTCACCTAGCCATCAAGCACATACCGTAATAAGTACAGTATACACATGTAGTAACAACAGAACTAATTGTCTGGCACATGCCAAATGGGATTGGAACAGCAAATTTGGCGTAAAAGACGATGGTCTTTTGAATTTTAACCTAACAACAATGTTATTTTCTAGATGATCCTGATCTGGAGGAGTTCCAGCTGGAAGTCGAAGAATCTAAACTGCAGACCAGCGTTCAATGCACACCCACACCTGGTAATGAAACTTCCAGCTTGGTGCCATTATACAGCTGTTTTTATACTTATATGTGAGAGCTACTAGCTTTAGGTTTGCTTTATTTGCCAAATGCAAATCATCCATCCATCCATCCATCTTCTTCCGCTTATCCGGGGTCAGGTCGCGGGGGTAGCAGCCTAAGTAGGGAGGCCCAGACTTCCCTCTCCCCAGCCACTTGGAGCAGTTCCTCCGGGGGAATCCCAAGGCGTTCCCAGGCCAGCCGAGAAACATAGTCCCTCCAGCGTGTCCTGGGTCTTCCTCTGGGTCTCCTCCCGGTGGGACGTGCCCGGAACACCTCACCAGGGAGGCGTCCAGGAGGCATCCTAACCAGATGCCCGAGCCACCTCAACTGGCTCCTCTCGATGTGGAGAAGCAGCGGCTCTACTCCGAGTCCCTCCCGGATGACTGAGCTTCTCACCCTATCTCTAAGGGAGAGTCCAGCCACCCTGCGGAGAAAACTCATTTCAGCCGCTTGTATCCGAGATCTTGTTCTTTCGGTCATAACCCAAAGCTCATGACCATAGATGAGGGTGGGAACGTAGATCGATCGGTAAATTGAGAGCTTTGCCTTTTGACTCAGCTCTCTCTTCACCACGACAGACCGGTACAGCGCCCGCTTCACTGCGGACGCTGCACCTATCCGCCTATCGATCTCACGCTCCAGTTTTCCCTCATTCGTGAACAAGATCCCGAGATACTTAAACTCCTCCACTTGGGGCAGGACCTCCTCCCCGACCCGGAGAGGGCATGTAGCAAATTTGCAAATGCAAATCAACACAAGGTAATGAAATGCTGAGGACGAGAAGAACGGTCTTGACTCGCCAAAAACACCACCACCAAAGCATGCAACAAAAATAGTAGGGATGCACCGATAAATCGGCCCCGAGTTCCTTAATTTTGGGAAATCAACTGATACTTGCACGAGAAACAGACTTTACTGTTTTTTGTTTGTTTTAACAAAATTGTCTTAACTTCATTTATATTTCAGAGCACTACCTCGTGGCCAGTTAAAACAAGTTTGTATTGTTTCTAGAATATTGTTCAAGGGTATGTTAATCAACAAAATAATATTGGAAAATTGAAAGTGCATTGTGACCTTTGACAGTGTTGCTTGTAAAACAAAATCGGTATTGGCCAAAATCTGAATCGGCAGGTCAAGACTTTTTAGAAATTCGTGATCGGCCAGAAAACTGCAATCGGTGCACCCCTAATATAATACAAAAACAAAGCGCCAAAAGTGAAAAAGAAAAACATTCAGACAGTGTGGTTCGTGTAGGAGAAGTGAGGTTCTTTCAGCAGCATGGTTGTGTTAGCGGCATTAGCTACTAGAAAACTGTACCATAATTCACAACTAGTTCTTCCATTTTCAGCTCATGAGTTGTGTTTGTTACGTTGCAGGTCCTTTCCGTCCGTGTGACTCCCTGTTGGGCAGCTGGATAGTCCGCGTTGGCTTGTGGATCATCTCACTAGTGTCTCTGCTGGGAAACTCCATCCTGTTCCTGTCCCTGTTTGGCTCGCCTGGCTCCTTGTCGCCACTTCGCTTCACCGTGGCCTGCATGGGTGCTTCCAATCTCCTGACGGGGTTGTGTACCTGCACTCTGGTCCTTGTGGATGCTCTTACTCTGGGAGAATTCAATCACTACGGAGCACGCTGGGAGGGCGGACATGGTTGTCAGGCGACAGGATGGGTCTGGGTGTTTGCGTCCGAGGCGAGTGTGCTGCTGCTGACTCTTGCAGCAGTGCAGTGCGGTGTAAGTGTGACCTGTGCCCGTGCCTATGGAAAATCCCCATCCCTTGGGCGTGTGCGCACATGTGCATTGTTCTGCCTTACTTTGTCCCTCACTCTTGCCTCTCTCCCACTGTTAGGTGTGGGAGAGTATGGGTCTTCCCCTTTCTGCCTTCCTTCACCCTTGCCTACTACATCTGTGCACTTCCCACCCTCCCTAGGCTTTCCTTTGGCGCTCATCATGATGAACACCCTGTGCTTGCTCATAGTCACAGGTTCATACATCCGCCTCTATTGGGAGTTACTTAGAGGAGAATGTGAGGGTCTGTGGGACTGTGCTATGATCAAACATGTTGCCTGGCTAATTTTCACTAATGGTCTCCTCTATGTACCAGTAGCTTTCCTTTCCCTTTGCTCTCTATTGGGTCTCATCTCTCTGGGGGAGGAAGTCCTGAAATCGGTCCTTCTGCTCCTGCAGCCTCTGCCTTCATGTCTCAACCCTCTCCTCTTCCTTCTTTTCACAAGAGACCACACTCAGATTTTCTCCTGGTCTCGCCCCAAAGCACTCCCACAACTGCGTCGAGACCGCACCTTGGACTCGCTGGTTTCTGTAGCCACAGAGAAGAGCTCCTACTCCGATTCCTCCACTCAGGTGTCACTGACTGATGCAGATGCCATGTACAGCGTTGGGTCGTCTTGCCAGCCCAAACTGGATCCAATCCGATTTTCCAGCTGCTCCTCTACTTTGTCTGTTCCGCTCATTCCTTGCCAAGTGCCCACTCTCACAGCCAGAGAAAGGGTGACTGAATGAAGTCTGAGCAATGTGCAAAGTGCTCACATTGAGATGCAACTCATAATACTACCCACTCTGTAATGTGCCTTCAAAACCCACATCACCAACCCTCCCAGTCAGTGGTCTAAAAATCTGGGAAAGTGATTTAAGGATGATTATTTTAATGCAGCAGGATCCTTTATGGGCCATCAACCGAAATGTTCCTTAAAATCACTAAATGAAAACTGATGATTAACTGAAAAGATGATGAGCGATTAAAGTGGGACAAAAACTGCTTTTACAGAAAAAAGACCTTTTCTAGGAAATGCCAGTACTGATGAACTCAAGATTCCTAAGAACTATCCAGCAGACGGAGTCAATCGACGTTTTGGTTAACGAAGAGAAATTTCAAACAAAGCTGGTTTTTCCATGGAAAAATCAAAGAATGATCTAAATGAATGGCTTACCCACAGGGAATAATGTTCTTACTGAAATGTGATTACAAAAACTTGTGCTATAAATTGTTAATATTTTAAGTGAAGTTACTTCTTTTAAAATGTTATGTTTTTTTTTTTTCTTATTGCTAAGTTTTACTTCCAAATAAGGGACTCTGTCAAACAGATCATTTCACCAAGGTAAGCTAGAATTTTGTCTTCAGTGATGTCATCATCTGATAAAGCGCTTCATGATTTTATAGGAGGCAGCAAATTGCCTGCTAACGCAGTTTCTTATGGTTTACATGTTTTAGTCTTCAACACGCAACTCTGCTCAACAAGAATCAAACTAAATGGGACATAGTTATATTTCTGCCAACTTTAAAGTAGGCTAGCAATCTGCATTTATATATATATATATATAAGTATAAACAATGTAACTACCTCTGAACTATGGTATTGATTCACTACAGCCTTATGATGTTTGTCTCCTTTTTATAAACAAATATATAATTTTATATATTAAAAAATTGTAGTTTGTAAAAAACAAAACTTGTACGGTTTAGGTTGTACATACTTAATATACAACTGTTAAGCATATGTTTGAATAAAATTAAGATTTTCATAAGATTTTTTTAATGACTCCTTCTATAGTACCACACAAAACACACCATGATGCATGAGACGACGCTGTACATAATGAGTTTGTCCACTTTATTGTCACAACCAAGATACAACCTAATAAATGTTTCACTTTATATCCTCTCATACACTTAAATACATTTAAAATGGAGGTTAGTATTAGCAATAAAAGAAGTTAAAATCACAAAATGTTGAAAGATGTGCAAGGCATGCTGGGTAGGGAAAGGGAAATTAAACACAGCGTCTCTTTGCTGACTCTTCTGTCTCCTGCCGGCCACAGAGCTCCTCTCTTTTTGTTGATGAGATTTTCTGATCCAGAGCATTTTCTCTGTTGTCCTCCACAACTCCCTGAACAAAGACACGTTGCAAATGGTTTTAGACAATCGCAGTTTTAAAACTAAATAAAACAGACAGGTAATGATGCAGAAGTCTTGAGTCACTCTTTGTTTATTATTGTGCAGTGAAATAAAAGGCAATCATTTGATTGCTTGCATCTGTGCTTATTTTGCTGTTTGTTAGCAAAATATTTCATGAACCCTGAACTGATTTTATTGAAATGTCCAGAAAGTACGGTATTCCTCCAGGGTACATTTTTAACTGATTTGGAGTCAGGCCTCCTTAAGATGGCTACCACAGCTAAGCAACTCTTACAAACACAAAAATGACTATAACTGTAAGTTTTACAAAAACAAAGAGCCACAAATTTGTTTGTTTTTTGTAGTCGAAGCTGATTCTGATCTCCAACGTGTTGCGCTAAGTGATTGCGTTGCGCAAAATCTTTTGATTAAAACGTCGGCATGCAGGGCAGTGGGCAATGTGCATTACTTGAATGAATACTATGTTCAATTATATTATTTTAAAGACTGTTTTTTCTTGTCCTTATCAATAATTGTCTAGTTGACTTTGTAAGTTTTTCTCTGGACATTGGACATGACCATTTAAAAAAACGTTTTGGTGGTTATGTTAAATCACTTCACATACTTGATTGATTCAGGTCAAAGACACCAAGCCAAAAAAAATAAATGAGAAAAATTTTAAATTTCAAAACAAATTGGTAGTTATTTGTTACCAAGAGCACTTTAAAATGATAAAAAAGTCGATTTTCTTGAAGGAAAAAAAAAATCAGGAGTGACTCAAGACATTTGCGCAATGTTGAGTCCCACCAAGACAACAGCACAACCTTGTGGCTTAAATAAGTCAATGCACATAACACCATAACAGGACAACGATGTGGAGACATCCTCTTCATGCATCAAGTGCATGATAATAAAACTGTTTCATGGCAGTGAACCTGTCATAGACATACGTCTCCTTAATACAACACCTACAAGCTGGCCTAGCACATCATCTTCCTCTTCAGTGTTGCGAGCAGAGCAAATGCTGCGTTACACTCCAACCAACCAACCATCACTTCTTTAGAGTGATAAGTAAGTAAGTAACACTTTATTTATATAGCACTTCTCACGATAAAAATCACAAAGTGCTTCGACAAACATAATGCTATCTCACATCTTATTTAGCTTGATTCGTTCATGTGTGAAAGTCCAAAAGTGCTGTCAATAATACCATTAACGACCGGATGGTTTTTGCAGCCATATCAAGGAACCAGTGACTTACAGCGTTCTTCTGAACTGCATGTTCCTGTGTCCATTTCTTGGCTTTCTCCAAAAACAAGTGCTTGTTATATTTGAACTCCGCCGACTGCATTTGAAGCAAAAAGGGAAGGAAAAACAGTTAACATTCATCGTTTTACTCTTAAAATGCTCCAAATTAAATTTTCAAAACAGAAATAAGATGTGTCAAAAATATTTAACGCTTAAATATTTCTGTCCACATTTAGAAACAGACATGTTGAAAGAAAAAAGACATGTTGAAAACACTTAATGTTGGAAAAACAAAACTGCAAAATACTCTAAATATTTTATGTATAGATTTTGTTCTGGATCATTTTAACATCCAAAAAAAACGGATTCTCAGAAAGCTCCGTTACACATCAACGCTGATAACATAATTTCTTAAAAACAAATAAGTGGCATTATGTAATCATGTGATCCTGCTCAAACAGACAGTTGTGACTTACTATATCAGCCATAAGTGGGTCATCTGGATTGGGCTCAGCCATGAGGAGCTGAATAGAAGTGAGAACTGTAGAGATGTTTAGAGCTGGTCTCCAGGCACCCTGAAGAAAAATAAAATACATAAAACATTATATTCAACACTGTCATATTGCACACAGCAAAATAAAAAATATACATGAATGTGTAAACCAAATAAATTTGTGTAAAAAAAAAAAAAGAGTCTGTTTTATGCGTCTGATCACAACCTTTGGAGGGAGTTTGAGAGCATCATGACAGATCCGCCCGGAGTTGTCGATGTTTGGGTGGTAGATTGGAGTCAAGAATCTTATTTTTGGAGGCTCAAATGGATATCTGCAAGTGGCATAAAGCAGATCAGATACGTAAGTGAATGTATCTGGTAAATGGCTGAATGAGTTTAGTTCATGTTAAAGCACAAAAAAAAAGAGACCTCTCTGGAACCTTGACCTCCAGGGAAAAGACTCCCCCTTCATAGGGAGTTCCTGCTCCGCCTACAATCTCTGTGAGGCAAAAATAACAAGTTTAAGAACAGTGAAACACACACACACACACACACACAAAAATACTGTACTAATAAATAAATAATGGAAATTTCGAACTAAAATTGGTTTCAAGAAAGGCAGTGAACATGTCTTAGACATTAGTCTCCTTCACACAACACTTATGAGCTGGCCTAACGTCACCTTCCTACGTCAGTGTGTCAAAATATTAAGGTGAATTGGAGTTGGATATTGATTCAATAATACACATTTGAACCAGCGAGAACGGTAGTCACAATGCAGAGTTGGAGAGTATTCATAAACACTGCCGAACAAACTAACGTTAGTTTTATTATCCTTTTTGTGCAATATCCCCACCAAAACAATTGATGGTTCAAACTTAAAATCAAAAAAGGCGTTCAATACAGAACAACTGGACTTTATTTGTAGCAAACAAGTCCAGACATAAACATTTATTTGTAGCAAACAAGTCCAGACATAAACATTTATTTGTAGCAAACAAGTCCAGACATAAACATTTATTTGTAGCAAACAAGTCCAGTTGTTCTGTATTGAACGCCTTTTTTGATTTTATCATGTCCTGGACGACTGAGAATCTTCACCAGCATGTTCAAACTTAATTTGCAGCATGTAGAATACGAACAACACAAGGTCCTAAAAATCTATTGAATCACCATGAAGATGAGGAACCTTGTTTCAGTTAACGTCAAGTCAGTCTGTGATTGATGAAGTGATCAAATTAATGCTTAGACTAAAAGACATACTACATTTTGTACATACTACATATTGTTAGGCTGATTGGTGACTCTAAATTGACCCTAGGTGTGAGTGTGAGAGTGGATGGTTGTTTGGTGTGAGTGAGACAGGTCCCTCTTGTAAATGAGTCCCCATGACTCAACGAGGCTAGCCTGTATAAATAAAGGTTGAATGAATGAATGAATGAACATTGGAGGAACACTGCAAAAGTTGAAAATAAATTGTTGTTACAAATTGACAGTATTAAGAGTAACAAAATCTTTGTAAAAATGGCAGCATATGTAACAAATATACACGACGTACATGAATACTACAGTAAACTGATTTGTTAATAATGATAACCATAGACAGAGTACATTACCCATTTTTTAGTCCTTGTAATAACCTTTCAACTCACCTTCAGATTGATTCAACTCATTTTCTTTCATTTTAAATCAATTCACAAAAGACACTACTCCCCAAATGTTTGTCAATTAAAATTGTTTTGTTTCATTTAGATGTCAAGTTTGAGTTACAGATGGTTTTAAAGCTAGGTTGCTCACGTCAAAATAAGTAAATATTCTATGATACAGCTTAAAATGCTTTTAAAACAATTGTTTGTTTTGAGTCTCAACATATCAGACACCAAAAATCCATGCTCAATAATCCAGGTATAAACTCCAACAATTTTCAGTCAGTTCATCTGGACGGTTTATTTTTTTGTGTGTGTGTGTAGTTTGACATGACTCAACGAGGGAGAGGGCCAGCACTGGAGGAGAGGGCGTGCCCCAGAGACCATCTTAGCACCAGTTTTTTTCCACTTTGGAGTACCGTAAGCTGTTGGGGGAGACGCAGTCTTGTTTGACGTTTCCTCAGACTGATGAAGCCTTCTGGATGGAAGGTGAAACGTCTCAGCACCAAAAAAAAAGAAACCGCCCAGATGACCTGACTGAAAATTGTTGAACATAGAGACACTTTCTCCAAGGCCACCCAGGCTGAGCTGATCAGACCCTAACTTGTATTCAAGTGGCACTATTGAACCACACACTGCTCTTCATCAACTAAACTCTTAAAATCCCCTCTGCTGATAAAAAACCTGTCTTTTTCCAGACACTGTATGGCCAAGAAAACAGTAAGAACTGACCCATAAAACAACTCTGCAGTGCAGTCCACCTGCATTTAATGCTTGAAATATATTTGACAGGAGTTTCTTGCAGCTATGGATAAAATAGCAGAATGACCTGTAAGTGAGCCTGTTGCATCATTATTTGTGTCAAACAAGTGTGACACAAAAGGCCAAAAGTTGTGCATGCATTTTTCTGAATTTCAATGTGAAGTTTTAGCGGCAAATGTTTTTAATTTTAACATTGTTAAGATGGGTATGTTGCTTTAAAAAAAAATATGTCAACACCTTGGATCTTGCATCAATGATGCACTAAAAAGCAACATTGACTTTGATTTAAAATGAATGATGCACACCCATATAAACAGTGCATCTGTTAACACTGCAGTAGCATATATGGACAGGGTCATGAAGCACTGAAAGCAGAAAAGCTCTCGTCGCTTTGCTGTTGTATTAACGTGCTGAAAGTGGTTTCAGATTGGGTGTAAGGGGTTCTCACGTGCACGGAGCTCATCAATCCGTTCCTCTGTCTGCCAACAAGTTACACCCGGAGGAGGCTCGGTGCTCAACATCTGTAGTTCACGCTTCATGCGGGAAGCTCTCTGCATCTTTTAAAGCAAGAAGTAAAGCAAACCGAGAGGCAGCGAGTTAGCTTCTAACAAAATCGAGTACAAGCTAAAATAACTTTGTGCATTCAGACATTTACTCGGATGTTTTACACATCGTTCACTTACATTTCTCCAGCTGTTTCTCGCCGACTGTAAACCTGCTACAGAAATGTTCAAATTCTCACAATATTTCGGTGTAGAAAAGTCGTTTAGATGTTTATGTTTTGCTCGATTTGGATCAGCCGCGCTGTTGGTCTTCTTTGGTGTTTCTAATCGTGGTTTAGCAACAACAAAATGGAACACTACCGCCACCCACTGGCGGGGAGGATCAATCAGGTACTACAGCTGAAAAAAGGTTTGGCAGACAACAACTACAAAAAGGTGTCATCGGGACGAGCTTGATTTAAACTTTTTTGTTGTACAGCTGGTTTCACGTTTTTAGATAATAACATCTAACATTGTCACTTTGCAAGTTTCTTTGTGGAATAAAATTTCAACAGTCAATCTTTACTTCTATATATTTTAAGAAGTTTTGTTTTCCTGATTCATATCTCATTTTTAAACATGTTATCCTTATGTTTACTGTTGTTCTCTTATTTCCTGAAAAATTGTTTTGAAGGTTCTGACTTCAACCTGACTACAAGAGCTGTGTAACATTGTATTTTAGTTTAGTTTAGTTTATTTATTCATTCATTCTAAAATACAAAACAATTAACATATACACAATAAGAAAAAGAAAAAACAAAATATAAAATGAAAGGCAGCAGATGAAGAAAAAATCGCATTATATCTGCCCCTTATTCTCTAATAAACAATTCAAACAAACATTTTCATTAAATACCAAAACAAAATGAACAACTCATTTAACTTCCCAAATCTCATACAATTCTCATTAAATTCCATTCAGATATATTTTTCAACAATTTTAACCGTAATCATTCTTTTGAATACAAACATTGATTTAGCTTAATTAACCTCTGTCTCCAAGTCATTCCACAGCCCAACTCCCTGAAGTATGACCTCATCCCTTCAGACTAGTTCTATACTGAGGTTTCACAAACATATATGCCCCCTTAAGATTGTAACAACTTAATCTTTTAACAAAATCCATTTGGATATTTGAAGGCAGTGCATTGTTCTGAACTCTATACAAAACGGACAGAATATTATAATCCACCAAATCATAGAACTTCAGCAATTTCATTTGATAAAATAATATATTTGATGGATGATAATAATGCGTTCTAGTGATAATTCTAACAACTCTTTTCTGCAAAATAAAAACAGGCTTTGTGATTGATTTGCATGCCTTTCCCCAAACGCTAACAATAAATTAAATGTGGAACAATAATTGTATTATACAACAAATACAGTGCCTTGTCGTTCAGTAGATCCCTGACTCTGTAAAATATCGCAATAGATTTAGAGATTTTCGCTACCATGACAATTTGTCATCAATGATGACACCCAAGAATTTCGCCTCATGAACTCTACAAATCTCAGAGCCCTCGATTTGAAATGAACATCAATAGATTTGTTTCTACCAAATGTCATACTGTAACTGGTTTTATCCAGGTTTAATGATAATTTGTTAAGTTTAAAGACCGTGTAAAGTGAAATTAGATTTGTGTTTTTAGTTTATCACATGGCATAAATATGTGTTATTAATCACCCATATAAATCTGACTGATTAAAAACATTGTTTTCCTTATAAAATTAAGTGTCAAAAATCATGAAAAAACATGATTTTCCCTTAGTCTGGAACTGTGGGGGCGTGTCAGCACGTGGGCGTGGTTTCAGCGCAGTTCTGCAGCTCAGAGAGCAAGTAGGAGGACTCTCTCGCTCAGAGCTGAACTGTGTGGAGGAGGAAGACAGGTTCATCAGTAAACCTGCTCTGTTTGCTCCTTTTTCCAAGAGTTACGCTGTTTTTAGTGCACAAACAACTCTGGTTTTATTTTTAAAGTTGAGGACGCAACTATAATTCATAACTCCGCTGTTATGTGTTTAGAAGATGAGCGGACTCGCGCGGCTGCACCGGTCCGACCCGACACATCGCATGCGGGGGCTGTGTTGGTGATTAAGATAAAGAGTAATCACGTTGATAACTAAGTATGCAATGGACCTGTCGCATTTTCTTAGCAAAAAAGGAGCTTGTGAACTTGTAGGGCACAGGCTTAGCAATAAAAAAAAGAAAGAAAGAAAAGAAACAGGAAAGGCGGCGGCGGTGTCCGGAGGCTGAGGAGGGAGACGGTCAGTAGCAGGTGCCCTGACCATTAAAACATCCTGGGAAGATGCAGGAACGAGGCATAATTGATTAGCTAGCTAACAATGAACAAAATATCTATGCTATTGCTATCTGATGCTATCTGCGAGTCGCGAGTGAACGGCTCCACCCATGCGAAGAACAATTTATATGACTGGAGCAGCAGGGGGTAGGGCTATACTAATGAGGACCGCGTGACGAAACGCGGTCCCGTTTAAAACACGCCTAAAAAATCCTGAAACACACATGTCTTTATACACAGTTTCATGTATAACTTCAAAATTAATTGAGCTACAATTTTGAGACTTTTTACTCATTTACAACATTACAATTATCACATTTATAATGTTTATTTAAGAAAATGTTGAAATTCACTTTACACGGTCTTTAAACCAAATCTGAACTTTAACAAGCTCTGTCATCATTAATTCCAATAACTGTTTAATATTTTCACCAAAACAAAAAAATGTGGTATCATCAGCAAAAAGAATGCACTTAAGGAGTCCTGACACCTTTACCAAATCATTTACATATAAAATAAATAACTTTGGTCCTAGCACCGATCCTTGAGGAACTCCGCATGTAATATTGCTGTGGTTTGATTTCACATCATCCATCTGTACAAACGGTTTCCCTTCCCTCAAGTAACCACATACCCACTGCAGCGCTATAATCCTCTGATACCATATTTTTGTAATTTATCAAGGAGGATATTGTGATCAACAGTATCAAACGCTTTTTTTAATCAACAAATACACTTACACAGCAATAGTTACTTAGTTGTTCCGTTAATTCCATGAGAGCCATAGATGTAGAATTCTTTGCTCTGAACCCATATTGACTGTTAGTTAGAATATTATGGTTTTCAATAAATTGATCCAATCTGATAACGAATAGTTTCTCAACGATTTTTGAAAACTGTGGTAACACGGATACAGTACTTGTTATTGAACACACATTTATCACCACTTTTGAAAAGAGGAGCTAGCCACTTTCATTCTATCTGGAAATACTCCTGTTGTAAAGGATAAATTACATATATATGTAAATGGCTCAATTACATGACTCATTATATCCTTTACAAACATCATATCCATGTCCATCCAGTCCTTAGATTTTCTTATCTGCAAAATTATTAACTATGTTCATTATTTCTTCATTATCAGTTCCATTTAGGAACATGCTATTCATTTCTCAATGAACAGATGAATACAGGCAAAATATTTGAATCACTTGCCTCAGTGGCAGTGTTTTACTAGAAACACCATACAAGTGATGTTAAAAAGTACATATTCCGTTTTGTTTTCTTGCTTTGGATTCTTGAATTGAAGCAGATTTTTTATATATACTTTATTCATTTTTTTTACTACAGACTGCTTAATATACCTGAATTTGTCCTACCATGTATACCAAGTACTTGAACACAAAATATTATTTGGAATGAATTATTTTACAAATATTTTCTTGTATCAAAAAATTAGAATATCATGGAAAAATTGTTTAACTTCCATATCCATTCAAAAAGTTAACCTTTAACAGATGATAGCTTCAGTTTAAATGATTTCAAGTATTTATTTGTTTATTTTTACATAATTTAAGCTCATGAACCCCACAAAAACAGGAAGTTAAACAACTTTTCCATGATATTCAATTTTTTTGGAAATGGTCTGTATATATATTGGTTACTGTATTGTTGTTGTATTAGATTGTGTGCTGTACTGGTTGTTACCAACTGGTTCAATTTTTGACTAGATGTGTAAAGATGTAACGTTTACGAAGGATCCGAATCTTTTGAGCAACTCTTTACAATGAATGATAAAAAATGAGTCATAGACTAGTGAGAGCCATCTCTTTTTAAACATTTTTTCCTCCTCAGATGCAGACACAGAGGCAGCCCCTTTGTTTCGTCACTGAGACAGAAGAGAGCAGGGCAGCAGATGTATTTGGGTTTTGTACTGGGTTACGAGCTTCACAAGACACGTGGTGTTCATTTCCACAGTTGCTAACAGCGCTTTAATTCTGATCCCCTTCAATAACCACAGTATTTTTCATAGATAGTATCTTCTTCCTGTGCACATGTTGATTTTCCCCAGATACTTTCAGATTCTTCCCACAGTTCAAAAATATGCACATTGGGTTAAGTGTTTATTTATTGCATTTTGGTTGCACATATATTTAGAAAGCCTATGCAAATACAGAACCAAGTACTCACAGTAAAACATATTGTCTTTCAGCAGCAGCATTTTATGAAAGGTCGAAAATATGTTCTGCAAGATTGCGATGTTGAAATAATTATGTTAAAAGTAAATTCTTGTTTTCCTTACATTGGAAATTTTCCTTTTTTCAACAGACATTACAATGTTAAGTTCAATCTCAGCTTAAAATTTTAAATACAACAATGTATTTTTGTGCAAAGCCAACACTAAACAAAGTGCTTATATTATAGTGTGACACAATTAGTGAATCCTGAAATGTCTAAAATCATCAAAATAAAAATTCCGACTGAGTATTTTCTTATCAGTTTGTCTTATTTTAAATGGCACACCATAAAACATTTGCGTTGTCATGAAACCAACTTGAAATTCACATTATATCATTTTAAAGCAGTGGCAAAAAAAGCTTGAAAAGTTGTGTTTTCATGTTGTTTGTCTTCCATCCTGATATCAGTGAAGCCAGAGTCGCTCAGAGCTGCCATGTAGGCCTCTGGACGCCAGTTCTCTCCGGGCATCACTCCCTTTGCTCCCAAAGTAGCTACATGGGAAAGCCTCATTGCGGTCACCATCCGACCTCCTGGGCGGATTTAAAAATGATTAGATCATAGTGTGTGGGGCAAGTTTTACATGTAATGATGAATACGTTTTGAGAATACGGTCTGTGTTGAAACGTTACCTTGTTTCATTACACGGTGTATTTCTGAGGTTGCCTTCCTGAGGTCAGGCCAGAAATAGTAGCAGTTACAGTGGAAGACTTTATCCACAGTGTTGTCTGCCAGAGGCATCCCAGCTACATCACACAGGTGTAAGGTCACTTTGCCACTGGCAATGAGTTCCTTTATTCGTTCTGCTGCCATCTGCCACAGTAAAAAGCAAAATGATGCACAGTTCCAAAAAGGAAGACGGCCCCTCTACAGGCAATAAAAGCTATTTTAACCTTGGTTTATTCTAAACTCAGAATAAACTACCGTATTTTCTGGCCTATAAGTCACAGTTTTTTCAAAACTAATTTTCATGTCCTGTGACTTATGGGGCGAAGCGACATATTTATGGATTTTTCCCCATATTTTTAGACAAATTTTTGGCTGAGATATGACCGTTTCCATTCATTCTGACGAAAAAAATGGAGCAGTACCACTTTCAGCCGCTAGGGGCAGCAGTACCACTTTCAGCCGCTAGGGTACACCGACTGTTCCCAGCTCATGTGTCCGAAAAAAGCCTCCTCTGCTCGGACTCACTCTGTCGCAGCCCGGCCTCCTGAACTCTGGAGGTCTGAACTAGTGTTTGTTAGCAAAATATCTCAAGAACCACACGACAGATTTTGATGAAACTTACAGAAAGTAATCACTGGATGGACATTTACAACTAATTATCTGTAGGAGATGTTTGAGCTAAAATTTGATTTATTCATAATTTATTTTCGCGATGTTTGGAAGACGTAAACACGAAACAATTTAAATTCAGCAGATTTGACCATTACGGGAATTTATTAAGGAACGGTCTGAATGTCCAGAGGACCAGACTTAGCTCTTTTAGATTTTTCTACCTGGATTATTAAGCATGTATCAGGGTTATTAAAGACCGTGTAAAGTGAATTTCAACATTTTCTTAAATAAACATTATAAATGTGATAATTGTAATGTTGTAAATGAGTAAAAAGTCTCAAAATTGTAGCTCAATTAATTTTGAAGTTATACATGAAACTGTGTATAAAGACATGTGTGTTTCAGGATTTTTTAGGCGTGTTTTAAACGGGACCGCGTTTCGTCACGCGGTCCTCATTAGTATAGCCCTACCCCCTGCTGCTCCAGTCATATAAATTGTTCTTCGCATGGGTGGAGCCGTTCACTCGCGACTCGCAGATAGCATCAGATAGCAATAGCATAGATATTTTGTTCATTGTTAGCTAGCTAATCAATTATGCCTCGTTCCTGCATCTTCCCAGGATGTTTTAATGGTCAGGGCACCTGCTACTGACCGTCTCCCTCCTCAGCCTCCGGACACCGCCGCCGCCTTTCCTGTTTCTTTTCTTTCTTTCTTTTTTTTATTGCTAAGCCTGTGCCCTACAAGTTCACAAGCTCCTTTTTTGCTAAGAAAATGCGACAGGTCCATTGCATACTTAGTTATCAACGTGATTACTCTTTATCTTAATCACCAACACAGCCCCCGCATGCGATGTGTCGGGTCGGACCGGTGCAGCCGCGCGAGTCCGCTCATCTTCTAAACACATAACAGCGGAGTTATGAATTATAGTTGCGTCCTCAACTTTAAAAATAAAACCAGAGTTGTTTGTGCACTAAAAACAGCGTAACTCTTGGAAAAAGGAGCAAACAGAGCAGGTTTACTGATGAACCTGTCTTCCTCCTCCACACAGTTCAGCTCTGAGCGAGAGAGTCCTCCTACTTGCTCTCTGAGCTGCAGAACTGCGCTGAAACCACGCCCACGTGCTGACACGCCCCCACAGTTCCAGACTAAGGGAAAATCATGTTTTTTCATGATTTTTGACACTTAATTTTATAAGGAAAACAATGTTTTTAATCAGTCAGATTTATATGGGTGATTAATAACACATATTTATGCCATGTGATAAACTAAAAACACAAATCTAATTTCACTTTACACGGTCTTTAAGGAACGGTTAAGCTCAGGAACACTTTTGCTATAATATCAGCTAAGAAATATATTTTTTAAGCGTTTATCTTGCTAAATTTTAAAGAAATGAAGCGTATCCGCTTGCTGCGCGTGTACATGGCGAAACTACTTTTTAAAATCCAGCAGATTTGACCATTACATGAATAGGAACGGTTAAGCTCAGGAACACTTTTGCTATAATGTCAGCTAACAAATACATATATATATTTGAGCGTTTATCTTGCTAAATTTTAAAGAAATGCATCGGTCCCACCTGTTCGCGTGCTCGTAGCGAAACTACTTTTTAAATCCAGCTGATTTGACAATTACGTACGGTTAAGCTCAGAAACATCTTTGCTATAATTTTCAGCAAAAAAAATTGTTTTTACCGTGTTAATCTTGTTAAGTCCTTCCGTGCACGCTTCTGTGGCCGCCATTTACAGCAGGGCGGTGATGCGTAACATACGCAACGCGTCAGCGGTGACGCATAATAGATGCGACGTATACGGAGGTGCGACACGTTTATGGATTTTTCCAAGTTATTGGACATAATTGGACAATGTGTCTTATGGGGCGGAGCGACTTTTAGGCCAGAAAATACGGTAATAAGATCTAAAATCATGGCTTGTTGAAGTTAACTGGAGAGTTTTTTTTCTCCAGATACTGTTTAAAGACAAGCTTTGTGCAACACTTTGTAATAAACATTGAAAACAGGATATGTTTTAAAAATTAAATTCCTTGTGTCTTCATATTCATACTTCACCTGATGCATGTACTTGGAGTAATCTACCCCTATTAGGTGGCCTGTAGGCCCGGTGAGAAGTTTGGCTGCGGCCTGCAGACCCAAACCTGGACCATGACCCAGCTCCAGTACCGTGTCCCCCGGCTGGATCTCCAACATCTGGACAGCGTTCTCCTCAAGAATTTGGTTGCGAACTTTAAACAGTTTGCTGACCAACCATCCCCCCAATGATCGAGTGGGGTTGCCCAACTGTTTGCCCAACTTTTCAGCCCACATAACTAGAAAAATTATACAAAATGCTAAGTTAGTTGAGTTAAACTGCTTAAAACAAGTTTTTTTTTTTTTCATTATTAGAGGCATATGGATAAAAATGACTTATACTGCATTTCATCAACCTCTGAGATGGGAACGACGTCAGAATGATGATAGACATGTAAAATACAAAAATAAAAAACAGTAAAATGTATTAATTGTGTTCCATAACCAGGCTAACTACTACTAGCACAAACAAACAAATATCTGCTTTATGTGCTTTCAAACCCTGTATCAAAGTCAAGTCAAAGTCAAAGTCAACTTTATTGTCAGAACTGCAATATGTACAGGACATACACAGGACCGAAATTGCGTTTCTCTCAGTCCCTCGGTGCAACAGTAACCATCTAAACACTAAACACTAAAACATTTAATAAACATAAGCATAAAATAGTAAAAGTGTAACACTGTCCTGAGTTTTTTCATAATAGTATAAAAGTATGAAAATTTACACCAACACTGAAACACCAAACACCCCTAAAACACCAAACACCCAATGAACATAAGCATAAAATGAAATAATAAAAGTGTAATACTGTCCTGAGTTTTTGCATAGTAGTATAAAAAGTATAAAAAGTATATCTATAAAATAAACTGAAGGTTCTAGCATTGACATTTGCAAAGAGTGGCACAGCAGCATATAAGTTAATGTACACAGTATATGTATGAGGTAGTTGATGTTGGTATAGAGGCAAAGTGGCATATGCAGTGAGGCACATAAGGCACATTTGGCATCCTTAGATAAGGCTAGTCAGAGAATGCTGTATATGTATCTGCAGTAGTGTAGATAAAAGTAGTGTAAATGTAAACAGTAGTAATAAATGTAAAGCAGTAGTAATAAATGTAAACCGTATTAATAAATGTAAACAGTGAATGTAAACAGTAGTATGACTATAGGCAGTAATGTAATACAAACATTAGTGCAAATATGAGAAGTAGTGCAAACTGAATGAGCACATGACCGAGAGTTTAGTGAATAACCCGTTTGATGACACAGAGTCCAGTGTTAAAAACTTTGTGTTGAGTGGTAATGTGTGAGAAAGTTTTTTGTGTTAAGGCAGTTCAAACGGGAGGGAGTATCAACATGTTAATAATGATTAGTCCACTAAATTACTGTTACAAACTTGGTTGGACACAAAAAGCTGAGGTGCCACAACATGCTCAGGAGAACTGAAAGCAGCCTTGTCAACCTGGTCAGAATTAAACCACGATTATCCAAACTGAGGTTGTTCAAAGAGCCTTCTACAACAGGTAAGATATTATTTGTTCATAACCTTTCCATTGAACCCCATTTAGGCTGCAAGTTGTCCAGTCTGTCTGCACAAAGCAATAAAACTGACATGGCTCACAACGTCTGTAGAGCATTAACCGCTCAAAAAAAAAGGAATCAAGTTTGAACAGTATGAAATAAGTTTGTAATATATTAAACTTAACTATTTTGTGTTTGAACTGAACTTGTTACTGGTGGTGACGTAAAGGACTTTACTGAGACAGAGCATGTCTGTTCCAGCTGTGATAAACATGTTGTAGCACAGCAGTATAAACTTTGCTTCACCAACGAGGCAGCTGTAATTTTATGTTTCTTCCCGTTCACCGTACCTGAGTTTTTCTTGTTGTCTTTTCCTGTATGGGAGGAGCACGAAGAGGAGGAGCTACGGTCTGTCAGCACTGCGCATGCGCTGACTACTTTTTTTTGTTAAACGTTTTTTTCACATTGTGTTGTCATCAGCCTTCCCGGAGTTTTGACGCGTTTCTACAACTTGTTATCCCAATTTTTCACGTTGTTAAAAACCAAAAGTGCCAGCAATTCACTTACTGATCCCCACTATAGTTTTTTTTATTAAAGAAATAATATTTTTTTTACAGCGCTTGCATTATAATTATACAGTCTCATCAATTGCACTCTGTTTGGAAAGGTAAGGTGCACAACAGCCTGTCCCTCCTCCCCCCCGCGAGGATTATGTTTCTTTCGTTTTCATTTCCCGGAAGACTCGAATGTGAAAATAGTGCAGATTATTTTTTGGGTTGTATCTTCGAGGTTGGTTGTTGCTCTTTTCTTTCCTGGGAAAGGTGCAACTTTCAGTTCATTTCATTTACTGCGTTGGTCTTCTTATGTGACATCCTTCTGTTTAATTAGCCTACAGTCGAACAGAAAAGGGAGATTTCCATGGCGAGCATTTCCTCCTCGTCACCCTTGATCAAGGTATGTTACACTCCCAGGACCAGAGTGTTTATCAACTGCTGCTTTATACATGGAGTCTTATGGGCTTACATTTTGATGGCAAAAGTCAGTTTCTTTTCGATATGCCTGGCTGTTTTATATCTGATACTCAAGTGTGGATGTATTTGTGTGTATTTTTATAGCATGAAAGCAGAGCTGACAGTCCTCCAGTCTTAATGCAGAGGAGTCAGGTCAACCTGCCTGCAAGTGAGCATCACTCTCCCCACAACCAAGCTCCTCTGGTCAGTCCTGCCACTCAGGAAGACCTGTGGCATCTACCTGGACGACTAAGTGAGTACTGTTTCAAATGTTGTATTATTTATGTATTGTAACATGACATATTGGTAGAAGGTAGGTGCACCTCGGCCGGCCGATTTATCGGCCCCGATTTCCTTAATTTTGGGAAATCGGAAATTGGCCAATGCTTGCATGAGAAACCGATTTTACAGATTTTGTTTTTAGTTTTAACAACAATTGTCTAAACTTCATTTATATTTCAGAGCACTACCTTGTGACCAGTTATAACAAGTTTGTATTGTTTCTAGAATATTGTTCAAGGGTCTGTTTTTCAACAAAATAAGAATGAAATTTGAAGGCGCATCGTGACCTTACAACATCTAACAGTGTTGCTTATAAAACTAAATCGGTATCGGCCAACATCGGAATCGGCAGGTCAGACTTTGTAGAAATCGTTGATCGGTCAAAAAACTGCAATCGGTGCACCCCTAGTAGAAGGATGTTAGAAATGCAGCTGCCAGGGAAAAGACAAAGAGAATATATATGGATGCAGTTAGAGAGGACATGGAGGTACCGTTTTTTCTGGAATATAGGTCGCATTGTCCAATTATTGCCAAAGAATTGGAAACATCCATATATAGGTCGCACCCGAATATAGGTCGCACCGACGGCAAAATGTGGACCGTGTTTAGCTCTGCTGCAAATGTCTGCCACAGGAGCGCACAGCAAGGCTTTTAAGAAGATTAACACTTAAAAACAATTATTTGTTTGATAAAAATTATAGCAAATATGTGTCTGAACTGAACTTTTCTTTAATAAATGAATAATTTTAGCAGGATAAACACCTAAAAATATATTTGTTAGCTGACATTATTGTAAGAGTGTGTCTCAGTTTAATTTTTGTTAATATATGATTACAAATCAGCTTATTTTATAAAATGCCATAAATAGGTCGCACATAGGAACATAGGTCGCAGGGCATGCAAAAAATGATAAAAAGCTGCAACCTATATTCCAGAAAATACGGTAGTTGGAGTGAGGACAGAGGATGCAGAGGACAGAGATGGAGGAGGATGACTCGCTGTGGATGCTTTACCATGTTTTAAAGCTGTATGCTTTCTAGGAATAAACCCATCTTTATGGAATAAGGAGGATGTTGCCCACTGGCTCCACTGGGCTCAGAAGGAGTACTCGCTGCGCCGGCCAGAAAACGGGCGTTTCGAGATGAACGGCAGAGCCCTGTGTCTGCTCACCAAAGAAGACTTTAGACGTCGCTGTCCCAGCTCAGGTAGAATTTCATAAATGAAGAAAACAACACAGAGAGATACAGTTCTTCTCATTGCCTTTTTCTCTGCCCTTGACCTTGACTTTCCTACAGGTGATGTTCTCTATGAGATCCTTCAGTGTGTGAAGCAACAGAGAAGGAGTGTTGTCTGTAAGCCCCTGAGTGTTTCTCCTCCTGTGACAGTCAGACACATTCAGGATCCAACCAGCTGCCAAAAGTCTTCTTTTACGTCCAAAGAGCCACGGCCTTCGACAGTCAGTGACACCCCCGGTCAGTACCGGTACATTTATGACTTTATCACTTCTTTCAGTTCAGAAGTGCATCATGTCAGTTGTTCCTAACTGTTTTACGAGTACTTTGCCAAATTCTTGTCTTTCGTAGAACAAAACTTTTATTTAGTAAAAGTGGAAAAGAGACATAAGAGTGTGTTATGGTAGACAAACAATAGCTTTAAAGTTTAAGTACTGTACTCGATTTATTTTTATTTTTAGAATCACATTGATTTAAAAAATAACTATTGGTAATTAACAATTATAATAAAATAATTATTTTCAACAAAGCACAAATGGGTTATTATCATGGGTTGTACACTGGGAGTTGTGCAGCAGTGCAAAACCCCACAAATAAACAATACACACTCTGTGCTGACCAAATCTGACCTGTTTCTTCCAGTTTAAAATTTATCTGCAAGTACTGTCAGATCAACATGTTTGAACACATTGAGGCCAGGTTATATATTTTTTTCTTGCAGCATACAAAAAACCCGTAGCTCCCTAATTTCCCCACCGCTGACTGTCACACGGTCAAACATCACTGCCTGTTTTCTTTTGCCTTCACTTCTTCTCAGCAAACATAAGGGGTTGGTGCAAGTGTTGTGAAATTTCATTACATAATAAGTTGCTCTATCTACTCAGAATGCTCTGCTTTGTTAAAAATCAAAACTGAATCTATCGTTTAAATGTGTTGTAACAAAAAGCAGAGCATTTCCTTTTGAAGCTGCAGTAAGTAAAATGCCAGCGTCATAAAACTCTTAAATTTGGTGTAACTCAACACTATCCTGATTAAACACGGTCATAAAATGGTGCTTTCCACTCTAGGAAGTAAAACTTGCTAATTTGATCTGGTTACCGTAAAGGGATTTCAATAAACCTAATACTTCATTTAAATAAATAAAAAAATCTGTGCTTTAGATGCTAGAAGTAAACTAAAATGCCCTCTGTGTGTTAAAGATTACATAACTTTTATAAATTTGTTAATCTAAAGCATACGAGCTGTTATTAAATTGCTTTTGCTTTCTGTTCAGCACTTCACGTTTCCTCATATTTCTCTCCTGCAGTTTCTGTCACCACCAACACCCCAGTTGCAGTTGTAGCCGCTGCGAGCAGCCAGCCTGGGTCCATGTCTTCTCCCAGGGATTGCACCATTTTTCACCGTTACTCTGCCCCACGCCCTCATAATAGTGGGTATAAAATAAACAGCAATAGTACAAAGACTGCTTAAAAAAAACATCTTATCTGGAGTTCTAATGAATGCAAGCACTTCTTCTCTATCACTCGTTTGTTTTTATTCTTAGATGGTTCAGCATCTGACACAACGTCGCCCCGTAACCCCGTTCAACGCCCTCACCCCAAAGAGAGTGTCATTCAGGAACCTCTGAACCTGTCCAGTCGAGAGAAGCAGAGGAGTCTTCTGCACAAAGCCAACGGCCGCATACCAGGTAACGTTTGCATATTTGTTAACTGTGTCCTTAAAAATGTTCAAATTCAAGAATATTGACCCCCAAGGGACAATTAGTTTCACAGTCAGTAGACACATAAACCATTCTTACAAGGCAAGACATTAACATAACAGTACAGACATCATCATTGTTCGTTGAGAAGCCTGATCGCCACAGGGATGAAAGAGTTGTTCAGTTTGTTCGTCCTACTCCCAGATGGAAGCAACCTGAACTCACCATGGAGTGGGTGATCAGGATCTGCCAGAATCAGCCTGGCCTTGTTCACTGACCTCACCTTGTGTAGGTCAGTGAGGTTCTTTAGGGCTATGCCAGCAGTTTTGCTGCACATCCAGACAATCCCTGAGAGTTTGTTCCTGTTCTTACATGTAAGAAATCCAATCCAATATATGAAGGCAAAAGTTAAAAGAGACTCAATAAAACATTTTTATAAAAGTAGAATCAACATTAAACCCACAGAGCTTCTGATAAAAATGCATTCTCTGGTGGGCATACTTACAAAGTGAGTTCACGTGGGGGTCAAAGGTCAGTTTGTCATTGAGAACAGTTCCCAGATATTGATATTGTTGCAGCACCTCAACAGCCTCACCGTTAATGACCACATGAACTGAAGACACTTTTCTAAAATCAGTGAGCATCTTCTTCGTCTTAGAAACATTTAACTTTAAAAAGGACGACTCGCACCATTCAGTGAAGTCCCCGACCACAGGCCGGGGGTCTGGGTCATCACTGCTGAGAAGGGACAGGACAACAGAGTCATCAGCTAAATTTATGCTGAAAAACCTTACTTTTCTCACTGGCATGAGACTCTCGATATACAAAATACTTACACTCTTATTATGTTTAAACACTCTTGCATATTATGTTTAAACCCTTATTTTAGTGTACAAATATGAACATTGGCATGATTTTGGCCTCTTTCACAGTGTTTGCATTTACATGTATTGATGTCTTCTGGACTGAAAGTTTTTCTTTTTTGCACACAAAAATGAAATGTGTCAGGTTTTGCAGGCAGGACAGAACCCAATTGCAGACAAGAACTCTCACAGAGAGCCAGGAGTTTCAAAGAAGGTGTATTTAATGACAACAAAAATCATAAGGATGAACTGTGCAGCAAAAACACTTACTGTACATGCACTAGAGACCAGGGAACACAGGGGATGATACCAAACGATGCGGCTGCAATGACTGAGACACAGAACAGGGCTTATATACTCACAGACAAGACGAGACAAAATCACAAACACCTGGGGACAATTAACTAGAGACAATTAACTAGACACACAGAGCAGGACTGGGAAGACTAAACCTGAAACATGAAAACTAGGAAGACTGGAGGTTAAGCTAATAGAAAATAAACATAGAGACTAAACTGGAGGTTTAAAACTAAGGACAGAACGGTTAAACTAATAGTAAATAAACACAGAGACTAAACAGACAGAACTGGAGGTTAACCTAATAGTTAATAAAACAGAGACTAAACATGGAGGTTTAACTAAAAGCAAAAACTGGGAAACTACCTGAAACATGAAGTACACTAGGATGACAGAACTGGAGGTTACAACTAAGAGTAATTAAAACATGGAGACTAAAATCAGGAGGGAAACTAATAAATCACAAGGGGAACAGACAAGACCAACAGATGCCCACTAGATGGTGCCATGGTGCCATCCTCACAAAATGTTGTTGATGGCAAAGTTAATTTTTATTTTTATTCATGACCAGAGTGCAGACTGCTGTGGGACTATGTGTACCAGCTGCTGTGTGATGAGCGCTACCAAGACTACATACGGTGGGAAGACCCGGACAGCCACGTGTTCCGGGTAGTTGACCCCAACGGACTGGCACGCCTCTGGGGGAACCACAAGGTGAATCATTGTTGGAATCTGAGCCAAGTATGAAAGGCCAAAATAACCACATGTGTTGGGAGAAATTTATTAAAGTTAGGCGCACAGGACTGTGCAACGCAGAACCTTAATGAGATTCTCACCTTATTGACAGAACCGAGAAAACATGACCTATGAGAAAATGTCGCGTGCTTTGCGGCACTACTACAAGCTGAACATCATCAAAAAGGAGCGAGGACAAAAGCTTCTCTTCAGGTTTCTGCGCCTTTCTTTTTGTCAAACGCTCTTTCGTCTTGTCGCAAAGGAGAAAATGTTTTTAACGGTGTTCCCTCTGACTGCCCTCAGGTTTCTGAAGCTCCCACTGGAAATCAAGAAGCATCAACTTGACACAGAGTCTCCAGAACATACGCCGCCTCAGGATGAGGACTTTCCAGACAGCAGTCCTACACATGATTTCAGCGAAGACCTGTTTGAGGTTTCCCCTGATCGGTCTTCTCCACTGCCCCCTCCGACGGGGGCTGCAGTGGGATGAAAACACATGGACCAAAACAACGTAAACAATTCTTACAGAACAAATACGCACGTGCTCCTAGAACAGATTCAGTGCGAAAACATGTATGCACATGTTGGACAAAATGTGCCAGCAGCTTTAAGAAAATAACATTCTCTAGTAGATTGATTTTTGTGCTATTTGTGTGAATGAACACTAAAAGCGAGTTTAATGGAAATCTGTGAAAGAAATGGTATCCATATTTATCAAAATAATCATATCGTCAGTTTTGCATTGATCAGTTTGGCTGCAGTGCAGTTTGAGGGTTTATGTGCATCACATCACATGCAAATTTATTTAATTTGTTTCTGTCTAGTTTTGACTGTAAGAGGGTGTGGTGTTTTATAAAAACATATATGAAAAGTTTGTTTTGCTTATAAAAAAAAAAAAAAACATAAAAGTGTGAGCAATAGTTGCACTAAAAAGTCACATCCAAACGTGGTTTCCACATGTACAAAATATATTGACCACAAAACATTTTAAATAAGTCTGATCTTCTGTGGTTTTACCGAACATCTTCACATTTACCGTACAGATATTTAACTCAACACACATAAAAATAATCCTGTAGGTTCTTTTTCAAACAGTGCCAAAGCTACACCTGCAGGGGTTGCTGTGGTAGCACATTGACCCAGCTGCTGATAGCTCACTGGCTTTTTGTCTGTCACATCTCACCAGTTGTCTGCAAACTCAATCATACACAAGAATTTGTGTAAACATAAAAAAACAGCCTGGATGTTAGGAATTATTCTTTCTGTCTAAACATTATAAACTTAACTTTTTATATAATTCCCAGTCCCTCCTAAAACCAAATAAATTCAATTTAAAATCTCAAATAGAACTGATCCTACTGAGGAATTTCTAAGGACACATTTTAAATGGAATTTCTAAGGACAAATTTTTAAATGGACACTGGGAATTGTGGTTTTTGTGAGACAGAGTGAGAACCTGGAACATCTTTTTGTTGATTGCATGATAGTTTCAGAAATTTGGGCTTGATTTTAAAATGTGGATCCAATCCAAAGGGATTCAAAAACCTACTTTCACTTCAAAATAAAGCCAATTTGGGTTGATTAATAAAATTGGAAATAGTGAATATGCTATCAAATAATCTGATTATATTGTCTAAACATTGTGTTTATAAATGCTGTTTTTTCAAGAGTAGACCTAATTTGAACCATTGGAAGAATGAGCTAAAGTCCTATGCAAAATATTTAAAATATTTAAATGAAAAAAAAAATGCTGGCAAATTTCTTAGTTTCTTGGTTCGTTTAAATTTCTTCATATAAGACCCTATTTTTTTCTCCCTCTCTTGTTTGTTCTTATTTCCACTATGTTATAAATCACTTTTTGTAACTTTCTGTTGAAAGATTTGGTACTTTTGTTTTGTATTGTAAATTGTTCAATAAAGTTTTAAAACATCATAAACTTAGGGGGAAAGGTGCTTTATGATAAAGACAGAAAAGTATTGAGACTATCTAAAAAAGCTAAGTCTGGTCCTCTGGACATTCAAAAAACAAAACAAAGCAAAAAAACTGTAGAAACGTTTCGTCTTTCGAAAGCCTGACGATCCATCGTCAGGCTGATGGTCCTCCTTGATCATGTGAGTAGCCGGTTTCGGCTGTCATCAGCCAACTGGTTGATCCACTGTGGGAGGGTGCTATTTATAAGACTGAGCTGAATACAGCAGCTCAGACTGAGGAAGTCTTTCGGACGAAAGACGAAATGTTTCTACAGTTTTTTCGCTTTGTTTTGTTTTGTTTTTTGAATGTCCAGAGGACCAGACTTAGCTTTTTTAGATTTTTTTACCAGGATTATTGAGCATGCATCAGGGTATTGAGACTATCATTATCACATGGGCATGACACGATATGTCTAAATGTGACTACTTGATAATCACTGGGTGTCCTTCAGTTCACAGCTGTTTCTGAACTTGATGTGCAAAACTCGCATCCTTACTGAAGCAATCTCAGCCTTTAAAACCTGATCCCCACACTCAGCTCTTTGAATTGAGAAAGCTCCTCGGATAAAGAGCGAAATGTCTTCTGTTACAAATAAAGTCCAGTTGTTTCTGTATTGAAGTTTTATTTGATCATGTCCTGGATGACTGAGAATCTTCACCAGCACCTTACTGAAGCACTAATGCATTTGGATTGAAAAACGACAGATTACCAAGATAATTTGATACATCATCCATTCTCTTCATTTCTCACTCCAGTAAAATTCCCTACAACATCACCTTCCCTGGAGCTGGATTCCTGGTCACCCAGTTGGGGGTTGCCCTGGGTTTCCTGAGGTATTGAAGTCTGCGCCCCTCATCCTTGGAGCTTCTGTCTCTGACCGCAGCTACTGTGGCCTGTGAAATAAACCTGAGTAAGTGATCTCATCTTTTACTCAGAATGTACTTGGACTGCATGAAATGTAGCTGTTGCCATATGCTTCTGCTTGCTGAACAGATAAAGATTTCCAATTGGGGAACGATATACATATTGTTCAATATTTTACAGTGGCTAGAGGAAACTTTGCACAAACATCGTCCTTCTGATGCTCACCACTTGGTGAACACTTGCCTTGGTGTTGCTGCCTGTCTGATGCAAATCAAATAATCATATCTGAGTCATTAATTAAGTCAGCAATTTACAGTTCATCAAAGCAGACAACATGTTTATCCATTCTGGATAATTATTTAATAATCATTAGTTTCAATCTGTAATACTAAATATTGTGCAACGCACACAATTCTGATGACATTTCCACTGTAATGTTGCCACTCCCAACAATTTCCAGTTTCCTTTATCAAGTTAGTATAGATCATTTTGATCATTTGTCATATTCTCATGTAATGTTTTCAGTGCACAGTCTTATTCCAAAATGATGACTGATGACTCATCTTGTCCTGTGAGCTTCGATTTTAACTTGCGTACTCTTCTGTTCTTACATTTTGTCAAAGTTTGTTTTTACGTGTGATAATAAAGTGAAAGCTAGTCCAATTCAAGTTTTTTTTTTTTTTTACAGGTTGTACAAGTTTCACACTTTGCTACTTTTAGTCATTGTCTGCTGTCTTCAAGCTCTGCTTTAAGCTGCTTTTTGCCTGGATATTGTGGCTTTCAGCCTCAACTCTTCAATGGTGTAGTGAGTATTTTTAAGGTTGTTACGGTAGATTCTTTTCTGAATTCTTTCTGGCACTCTGTTAAGTTACTTTAGTCATGTTTGTGATCCTATCTGACAGCATGACTGTATATACAATAATATATGGCAGTTTAAGGGGCATCATGTCCAGAATGCCAGGGTCGTCTTCTATGATGTCTGTGTGCCCATACGTCTGGAACAACTGACATCTGACCCACCTTGCATGATTGAATCAGTAGTTACAGGAGTCACTATGAAGATCAACATGACTAAGTTCTGGAGGCTGACCTTTGCCTTTAACCCGTGGCTTTGCAGGTTAGATACTTACCGTATACAGTACTGTGCCATTTGTATGCAAAGTACGTAGTTCATAAAGTCTTACTGTTTTGCATCAGAAGCTTCTTACATTGTTTATGTTGTTTATGTTTATTAAATTTGTTCATTTTTTTTACAAAAGAAACAATACAAGGCAATCTCATAATGATAGTGTACAAAATGTAAAAAAATGAAAGGTGGCAGAAAGAAGAATAAATCTTATTATATCTGCCCCTTATCTCCAACAATCAGATTAAACAACAGTAGTCAAACCATGTAAACAATAATAATCTTCAACCAACTTTTTCCAACAGTCAGGTTAAACAATAATATTCTTCAACCAACAGTACAAAATTACTAACTCTTTTTAATTTTCTAACTACAGTACAAAATGACTAACTCTTTCTAATTTTCTAACTAATACAATACACATTACGTTATTTCACATATATTTTTTTAACACATTTGTTTTGATCATTTTTTTAAATGTAAACATTGACTTGGCATTTTTAACTACATTCTCCAAGCCATTCCATAATCTAATTCCCTGGATTGAGGTAGAACGTCCCTTCAAACTGGTTCTGAATTGTGGTTTTACAAACAACTCTGTTCCCTTAAGATTATAACAACTTTGTCTTTTAACAAAGTGCATTTGGATATTTAAAGGTAATGCATTATTTTGAGCTCTATACATAACTGATAAAATATTATAGTCTACCAAATCATGGAACTTCAGTAATTTTAGTTGATAAAATAATGTACTTGATGGATGACGGTAATGCTTTCTAGTGATAATTCTTACAGCTCTTTTCT
>JBBPBX010021343.1:0-23234 GCA_038048925.1 Garcialebias charrua
CCCTTACTGGCCACAAAAGTCTTTTCCAAACAACTTAAAGTGGCCCATGGGCCACCAGTTGAAAACCACAGTTGTAGCAGGTTGTTGCGGCTCTGGACACATTGAATTTAGTGAACGAAGAGGTAAAATGGCTCTTTTGATCGTAAAGGTTGCAGACCCCTGTTTTATACTTTTCAAATTATTTACCTTTATTGACAAATATGTATTTACTCAAAGATCTTTTCAATTCTTTCAAAAACAATGTTTTCTTTGAGCATATTTGCTTTAATTTTGTCTTCTGCTATTTGTAGTGTTTAGCTAGTAGTTAACCTTTTGCCATTTTAAGCTTCTAACTTGCTCAATGTTACTATAAGCTAGAATTGTTGCCACTTTTAGCAAGTATTTACAGCATTTAGCTTGGATTTGAGATATTTATTTTGAACATGAAAATAAATACACAGAAAATATTTATGAGAAGAAAAGCAAACTGAAATTTTTAATAGGCAAAAAAAAACTTACAGTAAAGCTTCAGCTTGATTACATTTTTGGCTAGCCTTATGCTACTTTTAGCTTCTAGCAAGTATTTTGCTAATTTTACCTAGCCATGTCATACTTTTAGCTAGCCGTTTGCTACTTTTTGCTGTAGCTACTGTTTTCTACTTTTAGTTTTTAGCTTTCTCTTCGCTAGATTTGGATTTAACCACATTTTGCCAGCCTTTGCTTCTTTTGTCCTTTTTGTTGTTGTTGCTACATTTTGTTTTTAGCTACATCACCGATTTTAGTTAGCCCATAGCTACTTTTAGCTTCTATTTATCATGTTGATTCTTTTATCAAATCTTTTGCTACTTTTTGCCTGAAGCTAGCCTTGTGCTATTTTTTCAGCTGTTTGCTACTGTTTTTCTACTTTGAGTTTTAGTTATCTCTTTCCTAGATTTGGGTTTTTAGCAAGACTGTTACTACACTGCTTAGCATTTTAGCTTCTGTTGTCCCACTTCTCAAAACATTTAGTTTTGTTTTAGTTAGCCTTTTTTGCTACTTTTAAGCCTATAGCATTTTGCACATTTTTAACTAGCCTTTAAATTTTAGCATTTGTCTACCATTTTTCTGCTTTTAATTTTTAGCTATTTATTTGCTACATTCAACTTTTAGCCATCCTTTTGCTACTTTTAGCTTCTAGCTAGCATTTTGATATGTTAAACTGTCTTTTTTGCTACTTTTAGTTAGCCTTTTGCTACATTTAGCCATAGATATAATAAACACTAGATAAGCTGAGGCGGAGTCTCCGGCGTCGTCACGTGGCAGCCATCTTGCGACAGACAGCAACATTAGCTGCAGCTGTTGAAACTGAATGGAGGTGAGGGGTTTACACAAACAAAAATACTCTTAACTCGCTGTAATCTTGACGGATTTACAAACGGTTTATCTTTTTAAAAACGTTATTAACGTGGCTATGATTTCTTTGGTAGTCAGACAGCACTTTTGTCTTTTTTAAAACGTTTTATTCATGTTTTGGGTGTCACACTCATCGAGAATCTAGAATCTGTTTTTATTACACCAATAACTATTTTATTACAAACTACTGTAAATGACTATCTTGATCATGATTGTATTTATTAGCATACTATTAACAAGAGCCTTTGATTAAGGGCTAGCTAGTACAGTATTCCAAATATTTCCCCAGCATTCTTAGATCACTAGGAGCTCTTTGTTTTTAACTGAACTAAAGCTGCACATGATTTCCAAGCGGTTTGGTATGTTCAACACTAATTACTGCTTTGTGTTTTACAGAAATACTCTTTGACAAGATGCCTGACTTTTGTGCAGCCTATGGATGCTCCAATAGGCGTAACATCAAAACAAGAAACCTTGGGATCACATTTCACAAGTAAGACTCTGTGACAGTATTATTACTTTAATTAGAATAATCATAGTTATATTTTGGATCAGTGCACATTATTGGTCATGCTACACACCAAAATGTGAGATAATATTATTGACATAATATTATACATAATATATATTTACATAATAATGACATAATATATATTTACAGCACTTTGGTTGACCTTGTTGTTGTTTTAAGTGCTCTATAAATAAAATGGTATGGTATGGTATACGGCTTGTAAAAGTATCTTTATATAAATTATGATGTATGATTTAGTGTTTCTTTTGGACACAATTTTTAATAGCTGTTTTATTGTACCAAAAGTAAATGCAAGCACACCAAAAGTATGATATATGTGTATAATTGTCATTACTATAATTCAAAGGTAAAGAAAGGAAGTGTGGAAAATAATGACCATCTTCTTCATGTTTTTAAGGTTTCCCAAAACCAGAGAGAGGAGGCGGCAGTGGGAAGTTGCCCTGAGAAGAGAGGGTTTTGTTGCCCTGGACAGGACACTGCTCTGCAGTGATCACTTCAGTTCTGAGGACTTCAGTCACCACCATATGCTGCTCTCATTAGTTGTCTCATTGTTTTTCAAGCTAAGGCTACATCACTTGGCAAAAATCAATAATTTGCGTTTACAGAGTGGCAACATGAGGCAGAAGCACACCAAGGCAGTCCTTTTTAAAGGGCATTAGCTCCAAAAACACAAAGATTTTAACACTGGACTCTGTGTCGTCAAACGGGTTATTCACTAAACTCTCGGTCATGTGATCATTCAGTTTGCACTATTTCTCATATTTGCACTAATGTTTGTATTACATCACTGCCTATAGTCATACTACTGTTTACATTCTCTGTTTACATACTACTGTTTACATTCAATGTTCACATTTATTAATACTGTTTACATTTATTACTACTGTTTACATTTATTACTACTGTTTACATTTACACTACTTTTATATCTACACCACTGCTGATACACATACAGTATTCTCTGACCAGCCTTATTTAAGGATGCCCAATGTGCCTTACTGCATATGCCATTCTATAACAACATGAACTACTACCTCATGCATATACTGTGTACATTAACTGATATGCTGCTTTGCCACTTTGCAAATGTCAATGCTAGAACCTTTAGTTTATTTTATAGTTATACTTTTTATACTTTTTTACTTTTTGTACTAGTATGCAAAAACTCAGAACAGTATTATGTTCATTAAATGTTTAGTGCTTTAGTTTTTAGAGTTGGTGTAAATTTTCATACTCTTATACCACTATGCAAAAACTCAGGACAGTGTTAAAGTTTTACTATTTTATGCTTATGTCTATTATTATATGTTTCAGTGTTTTAATGTTTAAATAGTTACTGTTGCACCGAGGGAGTGAGAGTCTTGTCACACTATCAGATGTCACACTATCAGATGTTTATTTTTGTTTATTTGTTTGTTTATTTATATTTCTCAATTATTAAATCTTTTCATGTATCTAAAAAGAATAAACTACACATATTGACCAAGGTTGGTGTAATAATGTATTTAATATTACATAATATTTAAATGTGTAGGGAAAAAAATTGGCATAAATTAATTTCATATCACCAATAATAATACTATTTATGATGAAATAGTATTAAATATTTATTAGCATTGTAACATATGTCAGTTAATTTCGCTGGAAATAAACATGTATTTAGAAATAGATGTAAATATAATCTTATTGTGTATACTGCTAGTGCAATACAGTGTCTACATAACGTTATTTTCATGTGAACGTCCATCTTAAGTATACCATATTATAACAACATCTCTCACATTTATAACAAACCAAACCGTTTTAAAATCGGATGGAAATTAAGCAAGTTATGGTTATTTTAATAGTGAATGCACCATTCACATTCATGTTAAGAGTGGGCGTTCTGTCTGTCCCAAGATGGCCGCCGTCTGACGATGTCGGTCTCCATTGGCCAACAGCGGGGCTGTCTTATCTAGTGTTTATTATATCTATGCATTTAGCCCTGTTTTTAGCTACTACTTGGACCTTTCACAATAAAACATCCGGTAACACATTCGGTCCACTGGGTGTGAGTAGAGCCCCCTAGTGGTCCACCACAACATTTAGTTTTTAGCTACTGTTTTGCTTCTTTTATCTTCTAGCTGATGTTTGCTTCTTTTAGCTGTTTTGTTTCTTCCAGCTTCAGTACCATAATTCAGTTTCAGCTTCCTCAGCAGGTTTCAGCAGTTCAGAATTCACGTTGCATTTTCACCAAAAACAGGCAAAAGCATTTTCTACAGTTTTTTAGTTTTTCCTTCTTGAAACATTAGACCTGTTTGCTGTAAAAAGGTGTCTTGTACATGGCAGATATTTTAGTTACGCAATTGTTGGTGTTTTTTTGATAAAGAGATTTATTTATTTATTATTATTATTGTTTTTGAAGGAAACAGTCCAAGTCATTCTAAGAGTTGTTCTGTGTCCTCTCCTCCTCAGGTCGTACTTGTCCCTGGCCTCTTCCCCTGAGTGAAACCTCAGAAGCTCGCCTCCTCTCGCCCGCTCCGGCCTTCTCCGCCCTGATGGAGGTGCGCTGCAGGCCCGGCCTCACGTCGCCCAGCGGCTCAGATGTCGCTGTTCGCCGTTGTCAAGGCGACCGGCAGTGGAGTGGGGATGAACCCTTCTGCACAGGTGGGTTGGTGTGTTCTCTGTGCAATGATAAAAATGCAGAACAGCCGAAGGAACACAGCGGTGCTGCTAAGTGCTAACGCTTTTTCTTCTGTATTTAGTGTAAACATGTTGTTTGTGTGGCGGAGGAACGAGCTCTTTGTGCTCGTGTGTTCAAACAAGTCAGACTGGGGCAGACACACAGGACTGAAACCTCTCTGCGACTGTGTAGACTCTAGACGTTGCACAACCGTGACCCATTCTCCCCGTCGCCATGGCAACCGCGCTGTTCAGCCTGGCCGTCTGAGGGTTTAGCAAATCGCTCAAAGCTAAACACTTGTGCGCTCGTGAGTCATACGTTCGCACCCGTGTGCACATGTGAAATATGCTTGTTGTGTTGTTCAAATACAGGTAGTCCTCGACTTACGACGGAGTTCCATTCCGACGCTCCGTCGTAACCCGAATTTCCACGTAAGTCGGATCATACGTACAAACTGCACCTTATACGTACAATATACTGTATTTTACCAAGCACTCAGCCTATCCTAACACAGTACCCTACATAACAAGAAAGTTCATACTCAATAATCCAGTACCCTACATAACAAGAAAGTTCATACTCAATAATCCAGTACCCTACATAATTATAAAAAAACAACAACATACATTTGGAGCCATGATGAAGGGAAAAAAGAGTTAATAACCTACTGGGAGCTGGTGAAGCCTTCCTCCGCCTGTTAGCATGTTAGCTCGGTGCTCCTACAACATCTGAGGCTGCCTGTAATTCGCGCAGTCCATAGTGTTTACATTTCTGCCGTCAAGCTACTGCTTCTGCCGTCAAAACCGGAAGGAACTCGGAACTCGGCTTTTCAAAAAAAAATATTTTATTTTTTTTACATTTTTTTATGGAGATGTCAAAAAAGGCGTTCAATACAGAAACAACTGGACTTTATTTGTTACAGAAGACGTTTCGCTTCTCATCCGAGAAGCTTTCTCAATTCAAATGGCAGCGTGTGAAAACAAAGCTTTTAAAGGGTTGACAGAAGGCACACACACACACAAGGCATACACACATCTACTGTATGTAAATTGACCAATTACACCTCACACCTCAACAGCAGGAGCCTCTCAAAGTCTTTGTTAATTCACAAAACGGGGCTCCTCTGTTCACATCAGGTGTGAGACGTCTGGGAATCAGCCCAAGGGCTGCACTGTATGTTTTAGAAAGTTGGAATCTAAAGGCCGCAGTATAGCTCTGCGTTCGGCCGAACGCCGCTCTACGCGCGCGTGCTGTGCGCAGGCAGTTCACAGTATAGCTCTGCGTTCGTTCTCGCATTAATGCTCGCGTTTTCGCTCCAAATACTTGACATCATTTGAGCAACAGCAGGGCGGAGTGTTTACCTACGGGACAAATTGAGGTCGCTGATTGGTCATTTGCTGACACGCCTACTGAATTGATTGACAGGTCGGGTGGGGGAAAAAAAAGGCACGAGTTGAAAAAGACTTCTGGACAGAAGTCGAAACGTTTTCTGCAACAAATAAAGTCCAGTTGATCCTGTATTGAACGCCTTTTTTTGATTTCAATATGAGAAAGAAAATGTTTTTTTGTTGTTTCTTTGGGATTTTTTTTTTGTGACTAATCTGTAGGTCATTGCAATAAGTACCTCCAACAAAAAGAAAATATTGATTTAAAAAAACTAATACATAAACAAAAAACAAAGAAAAACATAAAAAACATGCAAAACTAAAAAGTTCAAATACTTTTCTTAAATTATTCATAATAAAATATTTTGCTTTCCATGATATTGGATCAAAATATATATATTTTTTAATCTTTTTATTTTTTTTAAGCTGTTTCAGAGCGAGCAAACTTGTACGAAGATTTGGTGATAGTTTTTATTCTGGATGCTCCTGATGCAACCACAGACCACCCAGCTGCCACAACCCTCTGTGGAGCAGAGAGCTGCTATCAAAGGTGCCTGGGGAGTATCTGGGGGGGAGGGGTGTGTGTGTTAAGGGCATTGATCAGGGGCCCAAAAAATAAAAATAAAAAGTGTAGCAAAATGGCATGTTGACAACAAATTAAACAGATAAATATTTAACAACATGCAAATAATAATACAATTGCTAATATAAAAATCAACAAAAAATAATGCACAATAATGGATTTTTGGCCAATATCCGAAACGCCTATATGTTAAAACTTATTTGGCCAATAACCGGTTCTAATACCGATATTTTTAATATACTTTCCTTTGTCAGAACATAGCCCCCTTATTTAGGCTTACCGGTACTGTATTTGCTACAAAAATTGTGCAACAGCTGTAAGAGCTGGTGACATAATTATATTCAGTAACAGCCATATGCCCAGCACTTTAACTTATATTAAATGAAAAGTGTTAAATGTTATTTATTAGCATTAGTCACCTGCGATGCTGTCTCACTTGTGGAGGCTTGTTCTGGGTTTCTAGCTGCAGTGTGGTTCAAAAGTTCAAAAAGTTAAAAGTTTTTGTCTCTCCATTGTGCCATAAGACTAATCATGCTAACGAAGCTAACACGACGTCCAAATGTCTGTGGTAAAACTCACCCAAGTGTATCGGCTATTAGCTTCTCAATGACGTTGGAAATGACGGCTTGTAACTCGGGTAAGGCTACGTCGGAAAAATATATCCGACTGGGGACGATGTAGCGAGGTTCAACGTAGTCCAAAAATCTTCGGAATCCAATATCCTCAATGAAAAAAAAAAACTTCCACACCACCGACATTTTTACTTCTTCCTCTCCGCCGTGATCAGATCAGGTGCACGCGTGATGTCATCAGGTTGGGCTGGCGCTGCAGGCATCCTTGTCACTGGGTTGTCGTGCAAAAACAGCTCCTTTTATATTGGTGAGTTATTTTCATGGAATGGCCGATGTCCGATATTTAACTAATATCGGCCGATACCGATACCATGCCGATAATATCGTGCATCCCTAGTTATTGGTTTAATAAAAATGCAACAACAGCAATAATTCTAATGGCTTCAGTTTTATTTTTTTATTTTTTTATTGATAGGGTAAACTAACCATAAGTTCATACTCATATATTCTAACCATTAAAAAAAATATATAAATAAGAAATACACAGTAAATAAATTGTATTAATCTTTTGAAGTTCAGGTAATAATTAAAAATAGCATGTTCATAACGTAATAAACTAATAAATACAAAAGATACAAAACTATTGTATTATTATTAAAAACACAAGTAATTATAATAAAATAGTAGCTTCATTTAAACATAAAATCCAGTAATGAAACAGTACAGGTAGTCCTCGACTTACGACGGAGATCCGTTCCTACGCGGCAGCGTAACCCGAATTTCAACGTAAGTCGGAACATACGTAAATACTTCACCTTATACAGTACGTACAGTACTGTAGTTTACCAAGCACTTAGCCTATCCTAACACAGTACCCTACATAATTATCAAAACACAAATACATTTGGGAGCCATAATGAAGGGAAAAAAAGAGTTTATAACCTACTGGTGTGCTGGTGAAGCCGTTCCTCCGTCCCTCCTCCGAATTCTCCATTGCGGTTACGTTGTAAAACCGTCGTACAGCTCGGTCCATCCTTCATATGTATTCATTTACGACGTAAAACCGCGTTCACAGTACACACAGTAACAGTAAGTTGTACTATGAACAGTTTTGTTTTGTCTTTTGAATGTCCAGAGGACCAGACTTAGCTTTTTTAGAGAGTACAGGCAGCTGTAGCCTCCGCAGCTAATATCTAATAATTAGCTAATCAGCTAATATAACAACTGCCGGAAACTGCGTAACTCGGCTTTTCAAAATAATAAAAAAAATATATATATATATTTTTTAATGGGAGGTGCGTCGTAACCGCGAAACATCGTAAGTCGAGGACTACCTGTATATTACTTTTTGTTATTTGTTGTTTAATCGTGGTCTGTTTAAAAAGTAAGACATTTTATTAGCTCTGTTTGTTGTTGTTGTTAAAAACGTATCAACTAAAAACATTAACAGTTACAGTGGTGGGCACAGTTCTACTTATCTATTCATAACGTAATAAATGCTTTGTTTAGCGGATTAGGGTTTTTGCTAAATTTGGAAACTGTTAACGGAATTAGCTTCCACTAAGTTATGTTTCTCCAACTTTAAGTCCACTAACAAAATTCACAATTCACCTGTGTTGTTGGCGTGTCTCTAGGAGTCAGTTAGTCACAATATTGGCTATATATTATGTGCACGGGACAAGACGTGATTGGTCGACACAGCTTCAACCGGAAGACGATGAAGACTTTTGATGCAAACTAAGTGACAATCATTTTAGCAGTTAGGATTTTAGTGTTAGCTCCCGTAAAAAATTTTCACCTGTTTAGCAATTTAGCATCGACAATAATAATTATTTAGTTAGCGCAATATGGGTTAGCTAAACTAACTTTTTGGTTAGCTGTGCCCACCACTGAACAGTTAATTAAAATAAAGAGCTGCGAACACATTTATAAAGAACAAAAAGGAGATTAACATGTATATTAATTTATAGCCAAAAGAGCTGTTATGGCAAATATATTTTTGTGTTTGTGAGAATGAACAAGGGACACTAAACTGAGCAGATTCCTTTAAAACAGCATCAGTCCCATGGTTTATTACCTTTTCTACCTCTAACTACTTCTAAACATTCAAATGGCTTCTGAAAAAAAAAAAGTCTCTTGAGATCTCTGACCTCCACCTGCCGCTGCTGACAGGAACATAATTATGCTTTTACAGTCTGCAGCCTGCAGCATTATTCATTTACTTGCAGTGGTTCTGAAATCCTCCACCCAGCTGCGCTCGCACTTAAGAGTTTCTTTAAAATCCATTTAAAGCCGTGAAACAAGGATATAATTCTCAGCTCCCTCGTAGTGTCCCATCACTGATGGACAGGCAGAAGGTAGGTGAGCTTCAAATGTGCAAGTGTGTTTGTGTGTCCTTTGTGTGTGTGTGCGTGGTTTTCTCATGCCTGTCGAGAGGCAGTGGGCTGCAGATTGCTGTCAAAGTGGCACCGAGCGTCACTATGTGTTTACCAAGAGGTATGGCGAGGTATTTTTCTGGGTAGACTGGATGTGTTTGGGGGGGTGGATTGCACATGTGTCACACAGTTTGTGTGTGTTTGTGTGTGTGTGTGTGTGGGCGACAGATCACAGTTAGGAAAGTCAGAGAGCTCTCTTGCTCATGCAGCTCCAGGCCTTTCTTCTCCCTGCTCTCCTCTCATCCTTCTTCATCTGAGGCCTCTGATAAGGTCTTCTTTCTACAACGGGAGCCAAGGACGACTGTTCGGCTTTAGGCTCGTTAGATGTGGTTGCATGTACAGTATATGTTTTTGTGTGTGCGTGTACAAGAGGGAAGCGCACACACACACAAAAACAGCCGAGCAGACCTCTACGTATTCTGTCAAGTTGGTGCATTCCTGTTGCCTGCCGCTGGAGGCGAAGCAGCAAAAAGGTTTTTCTCACTGATGTGCAAAATATTTCAAGAACCACTGGATGGATTTGAAGAAAACTCTCACAAAATAATAACTGAATGTCCGTCTACAAGTCTTCAACATTTGGAGTCAACCCAATTCAAGATGGCCAGTGGCCACCACAGCTAATTGACATTGATAACCACAAAAAGTGGATAACTCAGTCCGTTTTACAGATATTATGCGAATACAGGTAGTCCCCGACTTACGAGCACATTGACTTACGAGGTTCCGGACTTACGAGCTGGCTAACGAACAGTAAAGTTGTACAGAACATACAGAAAATACAGCACTGGTATGTGTTTTTAGATGAAAGTGTGTTAGCTAACCATTTGTAAACAAAGTTCTGAGCATGTTTATGAACTAGTATGTACGTTTGTGTTGAAAAATGGGTATTCGTAGTAGCGCTAGCATACATTTTCCGACTTACGACCGAAAATCCGGACTTACGAGCGACACGTGTTTCAGGTTCCGACATACGAGATTTCGTGTTACGAGCACCTCGTAGGAACGGAACTCGCTCGTAAGTCGGGGACTACCTGTAGTTGGTGTATGAGTGTCATTCTCGGGGCATACTTTGAGCATATTGCAACATTTCACAATAGCACAAGATCACATGTGCGAGGTTTGACCAAAACTCCATCTCTATCTCCAACCGTTTATTCAGTTCATGTTCACATCGAAACATGGAGTCAACAGTAGGCCTGTCATGATAACAAATTTTGCGGGGCGATTAATTGTCTCAGAAATTATTGCGATAAACGGTAATATTTGTTGACATTTGGCAAAAATTAGTAAGTAATGTCAAATTTATGAAGAAATGTTGGTTTATTTTTGTGTGTAGTACCTTTTTTTGACCACTGGATGGCAGTATAAGATGGTTTGAACAGAAAGATGGATAGTGAGGGAGCGAGCAGCGTGCATCTAAGAAAAATGACGTGACATGGGCTGTCTCTCTCCGGTTCTAATGGCATAGCATTTTTCACACAAAGCTTTTAATAAAATTTTTTAAAAAATCAGCAAACAAGTTCTCAACTACTTTTTGCTGAGAAAAGCAACTTTTTAGATGAAGGCATGAGTTTCAACTGTGAATTTTGGAGCTTTGACGACAAGATGGAGGTTTTTCCTGAGGGCAGCCTGTTAGCTTAGCTTGTAGCTTAGCTTGTCAGCTTAGCTGCTTTTAACGATCCAAAATAGCAATTTTGGACGGTTAAAACAGATTTTAAAAAGAAAAGAGAAAGGTCAGTGAAGAGCACCGGAGTTGAGCCTTTTGTCATCCAGTGTGAAAGAGCGACAAGAAGAAACGATAAAGCCGATAAATGAAAACGAGGTTGACAATTTTCATTTATCATAAAATTAATTGATTTATTGTGTATTGCGGCAGGCCTAGGACCTGGAGCGAAACCTGGATATCTCTCCAGCTCCTTCTGACGGACGCTGAGGCGTTTCCGGGCCAGAGAAGACAATCCCGTCAGTTCTGGGGCCTCTTACCAATGGGTCTTGCCTGAAAAGCCTCCAAAGGAAGCATCCGGGAGGAATCTTTATTCGATGTCAAACCACCTCAACCGACTCCTTTCGATACGAACGAGCAGTGGCTTTACTCCAAGATCCACCAGTGGGTTCGGATGTTGTCAGTCCATACAATGGGCCTTACCAACTGTTATCATCCCCATATGTATCGGCAAAACTGTCCAATCCACCTCCTAGCATGTTTGAAAAAACGTTATTATCGCTGTGAGTAGGCAGCGTGTTTCCGTGAACCCGGAAGTGTTGTGTTTTTGTTTTTTTTAGCTTATGTAACCGTTTTCCTAAACCTAACCTTAAATCTGACCCAGAGGACCAACCCTAAACCTAACCCCCTTACCCTTGTGCCTAAACATAACCAAGACCCTAAACCTAACCCAAGACCCTTTACTCTAAACCTAACCACGTAGCTAAAGACGGAGCCTGCTGTCATCGATTGTAACGGTGACAAGTTAACGTACCTTTAAACCTCCTAGGAGGGACAGGAGGGGCAATCTGACCGCTACTAATGGGGATGATAATAAATGATAAGGGCCATTTAATGGTCCATGACATCCGAAGCGGGTGGATCCACCTAAATGATGGAGCTCCAAACCCCCTGTAAGGCTGAGCCTGGCCACCCTACAAAGGAAGCTCATTTTTGTTCTTTCAGTCATGATCCATACCTCCTTGGGTGAGGGTTGGAACATAGACACAGACCAGTAAATCAAGAGCTTTGTCCTCAACACAACTCTTTGTTCAGCGCAACTGACCAAAACAATGCCTTCTGGGGATGAAGCCCCGATCCATCAATCCATCTGTCGCCCCATCTTACCACCACTCAGTAACAAGATGCCCAATTACCGGTATTTGAACTGAGCCGTTTCCATCTGAGAACCATGGTCACAGACATATTGACCAAAACTGCAATAACATAAGATGAACTTGGTTCAAGACTCTTTCATGAGAGGCGGCGGGTGATATGCATTCCCCAGGCTTTTAGTCGTTGCTGTTTTTTTCCATTCAAAATTGCTGTTTTATAAACCAAGAAAATAATTTGATATGCCTGTTTCTCTGCAGTTTGGTGCCAGAGACTGTGTGGGTGGCAGGAGAGGTATGTGAAAACAGAACTCGGCTCTCATCTGGAGCCAGACTCGTAGCACTCTCCCTCTCCCATAGGTGCCTCTCCACTCTCACGTTAACGTTTCTCCGTTTTCAGAGGATAGTCCTCGGGCGAGAGCTGTCTCTGCCTTCTCAAAGCCTGCGTTCAGCTTCGAAAACTCTGCACTCGATGCGGCTGAGGTCACTCCAGCCTCTCTCTCTGTCCAAGCACCACTCTTGATATTTATATTTCCACGAGCGCGAGGCACTCAGGCTGGCAGGAATGAACAGTGCCAGGAGTTGTATAATCACAGTTGAGCCCAGAGAGGTGTGAGGCGGCGTTTCACTGGCTTGTCAAACTTTGATTTCTTAATTAAGGAGAGTTATTTGATTTGAAATAGAATGAGGCATTAAGTGGAACGCCTCTGAGGGTCACAGAAACCCTGGTTTAGCCAACCAAAGAGGTCTTACATTCTGTTTTATTCCTTGTTTCGTTTCCTCTCAATTCATTTTTCCCCTTTTTGCTCACTTGGTTGTAGATTTTACCTGTAATGACATCAGCACCAAGAAGAATAGAGGGTTTTAGCATCTTCTGTGATTTCCTACATATTACATGCTGAGTTTTGGTAAAACAAGTCTGACTCTAGTACAGAGTTTCTGCCTTCAGAGCTCCATCTGTTTCATAACTACAGAGTAAAGTCCTTAAACTTAACGCTAAGGAAATATTTGGACAGCTTATTCAAGTAAATTACATTAAAATCATATAAAATACTCTCTTACAAGTCAGATATTTCTATGTAATTGTCTCCACAGTAAAAATGTTGCAAATTCTACCTGAAGTATGAATAATTCTGTTTAGTTCACTGTGTACTGCAATTTTTATAGGCTATAATGTTTATTTTTCATGCATTACCGTTAAAGTAGCATTTATTAAACACTGTTTTAGGCATTAGTTCGAAGTATTACATCTTTAATCATCAAAAGGTGTATTTGTCATGTAAAATTACTGTGATCTAAAAGGGCAAATTAACGGCTTTACATAAATGGACTTCCTGTCTCTGAGAAAAGGGGTTTAAAAAATGTGTCATCGATCAACTAACTTCGGGGGATATAGAGTTTTCCTTAAACAATATAAATACGGTACATTGGTCTTTGAAACGATTTTGTATAAATAATTATATTTTTTCACTGGTCTCATCTCGACTCTCACTGAATCTACTCGATTCTACACAGTCTTGGTGGTTTTTAATATCGCTTGAACGTCCCACCTCATTATTACAGGGACGCCCAAAACGCACGCAACAGTATTTTGAATTTCTATGCAAGAAAGTTCATGCTCAATAATCCAGGTACCAAATCCAATAATTCTCAGTCGGGTCATCTGGACAGTTTCTTTCTTAGAGAAACGTTTCACCCTCCATCCGGAGGGCATCGTCAGTCAGAGGAGTTCCAGCAAACTGTTTCCCCACCAAGCAGTAAACACCTTAAGTGGACCAACCAGTTTGCTGGAGCCAAGATGGTTTCTGGAGGCCGTCCTGTCTGTCGTCGACTCCTCCCAGGCAGGCAGCCACAGCCAAAGTGGTTCAAGACAAGAAAGTTCATGCTCAATCATCCTCAATAATAAGTATTTTCTATCCAGCTAATGAGCAAATACGGTAAGCAAAATAACGTCACAAAACACTCATCGTCCTCTGCTACGGTTTAGAAAAGTGCTGTATCCAAGACTATCAGTCTGAGACTTGAGTCCATTTAGCAGCTCCATCAACAGCATAAAAACATCCTCTGGTACCTGTTGCCATTTTAATTAATATATTATTTATACTGTATTTTGAAAAAGTAAATTCCAAAAAACGAATGTAGCAGTTGCTATGTTTTAAAAATGGTGGGGTCGACATCATTCTCTGACCAGTCTGCTGACGTCAACTCTTCAGCTCGACTCGGTTTGCGTGGAACCTCGACTGAGCGCATTTTAAGAGGCGAGCTGGAAGTGGGTAGGACCCCTGATGCAAAGACTCTGAAGCCCCGCCGAGTCGGCCTGAGTAGGATAGAGTCGAGCCAGGCCTCATTAAAAACGCCAAGTGGGTTCTTCTACTTCGAGTATTTTGTACTGATTGAGTCCTCAGTTTACAGAGACTTTTGTCTCTTTTTTTTAATATATCTTCTTCTTCTTTTGTCTTTTCCCTCTTCAGGGGTCGCCACAGCGAGTCATCCTCCTCCATCGCTGTCCTCACTCCAACCTCCATGTCCTCTCGAACTACATTCATATATCTCCTCATTGTCTTTTTCCTGGCAGCTGCATTTCTAACATCCTTCTACCAATATACCCACTGTCCCTCCTCTGGACAGGTCCAAACCATCTCAGTCTGGCCTCCCTAACTTTATCTCCCAGTTGTTCAACATGTGCTGTACCTCTGATGACCTCATTCCCAACCTTTCCATCATTGTCACGCCTAAGAAGAACCTCAACATGTTCATTTCTGCCACTTCTGGAAGACACATGTGCGATCCTGTCTTTTTGTCCATGTCTCTGTCTCCAGACCAGACAACATAGATGGTCTCACCACTGTCTTGTACACTTTTTCTTTGACCTTTGCTGAAACCTTCTTTTTTATGTATAATGAGGGTTAACAGTGACTGTAGGTGTGATGTTCCTTCAGATCAGGTCTTCTGCCTGTCTTCTGTTTCCTCTAACAGTTGTTGTCCTCTTGAACTTCAGAGACTCGGTCACCTGAACGTGCCCCTGCTCAGACGTGCCCGCTGCCGGCAGAGGTGACCGACACCTTCAACATCCACGGTGACACCTCTGCAGGGGCCTCGATCCGCTACAGCTGCCTGTCTGGGTGAGTGAAGCTCAGAGGAGCCGAGAGAGAAAAGGAACAGAGGAAGTGATGAACGGAGTGTGAAGAAGAAGACGAAGAAAGGAGGCTGGTGTGATGTAGCAATGAATGGCAGGGAATTAATTTTGATCTCCCAGCTGACGATCCCTCCATTGAGCTAACTGGGTCATTACAGTCAAATCTTGTATTGACTTCCTTTTACGCACTGACTCATCTCACAGGAAGAGACGAGGCTGAGTGGATGTGTCAGCCAGAACTCGGCACACTAACAGTCTGAAAGGGAGAGAGTTAGAAAAGGGATCAATTACACTTTCTTTTATTGGTGTAAAATCACTTTTAATGTCAGTGAAGCTCATTAACCACCCACCAACATGTCACCCCCACCCTCTGTTTGCTTCTTCCTGCAGGGCAGAAGTGGTCGGGACGAGTGAAAACTTCTGCCAGGAGAACCGAACCTGGCGTTTTGCTCACCCTGTGTGTAAAAGTAAGTGTGCACAGTTGTCACTGCGTGGACGTATACGAGTGTGTTACATCCGCTTCACTCTCAGCAGGACTTTACGCACATTTTTTTTCTCTTCTTCTCTCGTTTAACGATTAGCAGGAAAAAGACTGAATCATGTGTGAGCGAGGCGAGAGACTGAAAACAAGTGTTAGTTTGGAGAATGTACTTTTCCATCTGCAAAGAAACACACAGATTTGAAATGCAGCTCTCTTCTGCCCCCTGTTGGTGAAAGCAGAGATTTCTTGGCCTGGTGGATCTGGAAAACATGTACAGGATGGTTTACATTTGGATTAGTGAATATTTCTTGAAGCACTGGGCAGATTTATCAGAACTATCAAAAAGTAGTGATTGACTGTACGGCTACAACTGATTGGAGTCAAAACAATTCAATATGGCTGCCACAACTACAGGTGGTCCCCGACTTACGAGCACATCGACATACGAGGTTCCGGACTTACGAGCTGACTAACGAACAGTAAAGTTGTACAGAACATACAGAAAATACAGCACTGGTATGTGTTTTTAGATGAAAGTGTGTTAGCTAACGTTGGTGAAGATTCTCAGTCGTCCAGGACATGATAAAATCAAAAAAGGCGTTCAATACAGGATCAACTGGACTTTATTTGTTGCAGAAAACGATGTCAATTTACATACAGTTTTGTGTCTTCTACCAGAGACCTCAAGAGAACCTCCTACTGTTAAGGTGTGATCTTTCAATTTACATGTATGTGTTACAAACCCCCAGGTGTGATGTGTTGTTTTGTCAATTTAAATAGAATGGGCATGTTAGGTATTTTGTGGTGTTATTTCAGTTTCCAATTTCATATGTTGGTGCGTGGCTTGTATAAAACTTCTCGTTCTCACAGCTTCCATTCATTCAGAATTGAAAAAGACTTCTGGACAGAAGTCGAAACGTTTTCTGCAACAAATAAAGTCCAGTCCTGTATTGAACGCCTTTTTTGATTGTGTTAGCTAACCGTTTGTAAACAAGTTTCTGAGCATGTTTATGAACTAGTATGTACGTTTGTGTTGAAAAACGAGTGTTCGTAGTAGCGCTAGCATAAATTTTCCGACTTACGACCAAAAATCCGGACTTACGAGCGACACGTGTTTTGTGTTCCGACATACTAATTTTCGTCTTACGAGATAGTCGTAGTAACGGAACTCGCTCGTAAGTCGGGGACCACCTGTATGTGACCTTGGCAAACGCAGCTGTAACGCATCCACCTTTACAGATAAGGAGCTGAAATTTGGTGTGTTTGTAGCCAATTGGTGATTGGTGTGAACCCCTATATGCCCGATAGCAAAATATCTCATGATCACTGGCTGCAGCCATACAACTAATTCACTTTTGGAGAAAACACTTTTCAAGATGGCCACCATAGTCAACACTGGGCAACACAAAATAGGCTATAACTAAAATATTTTAGATATTACCGTATATTCTGGTGTATAGGTCGCACCTACGTTTAGCTCTGCTGCAAATGTCTGCCACAGGAGCGCACAGCAAGGCTTTTAAGAAGATTAACACTTAAAAACAATTATTTGTTTGATAAAAATTATAGCAAATATGTGTATGAGTTGAACTTTTCCTTAATAAATGAACGTAATTGTGAAATGAGCTGGATTTTAAAATTTGTTTCGCCGAAAGTGATAAAAAGCCATATATAGGTTGCACCGGTGTATAGGTCGCAGGCCTTGAAAAACCCATTAAAGGTGCGACCTATACACCGGAAAATACAGCAAGCTAAAATGTAGTGTTGTAGTTGCCGAGGGTCATTCTTAACACAGCCTCTGAGCACGTCAGATCTCACATGACATTTACAGGGTTTGACCAGAAGGTTTCCACATCATCGTTTCACAGCAAAAGATGATCTTAGTCTGAAAGTCCTGCATGAACAGTAACAATAAAGATGCTGGTGGACAAAAAGAAAACGTTGAACTCAGGAACAAAAGGTCCTTTTATTTCTACAAGACTTTAGGAATCAGTTCTTTCCTTCAATCTTTCAGAGATGTTCTGCCAGCCCCCACAGGAAGTGGAGCAGGGCTACGTGGTTGCTGTGCAGAAGGCTGAGTACGAGGTGGGATTTGACATCCACTATCTGTGCAGGAAGAACTACCTGCTGGACGGACCCCAGAAGATCACCTGCCTGTCAAACGGCAGCTGGAGCGCGTCGCCGCCACGTTGTAGAGGTGGGGGAACAACTCGAGCGGCCTTTTTTAACCAAACCATCAGTGCACGAGCGCACACTGAACACTTGAGTCAGCATTTGTGTTTCTGGTGTGCCTTCAGCTCGCTGTGTCATCCCTGCCGAGAGGAGCCGCGTGGTGATTGGTGGAGTCAAGCGTTGGCCGTTTGATGTCACCGACGCCATGGTCCCCCACGGGGAAAGTGTGACGTTTTTCTGCAAACATCCCCGGAAACAGTGCAGCTTCACGGCGGCGCAGACCTGCTTTGACGGGAGGCTGCGCACGCCGGGATGCTACCTTGGTAAACCTGCACCCGTTCAGTGTTCTTATCTCAATCTGCAGAGCACTAGTGATTAAAACACCGTCTTTTGGTTGCAGAGCCCACGTGGTTGCAGTATAAACTCTTCCCTCATCGGCTGGTCTCAGAAATCATGGCGTGTGAGCCCGGTGATGTGGAGTGATGACATCGTTCCAATGTGAACACACCAGCTTCACTGGGACCCCTCGGCAGTTTCACCGCCGCCTGATGCGCTTTGATTAGATGCGGTCTGCGTGATGCCCGTTAGTTTAAAAAAAAAAATTTTAACAGCTAATGTGAATCAGTGGTATGAATTCATGTAGTCGAGGGCTTGTGGGTCTGAACGCTGCTCTCGGCTTTTGTCTTGCAAACTGTCAATAAATGCATAATTATGCACGGAGTAATTATAATCAAGCTGAGCCTGCAAGTGTTCCTTCAGTCCTCCGGTGTAGAAGCAGCCCGCCCTGCTTAAAGGTATTGTGACATGATGTGAAGTGGCACAACATATATATGTTGTATCATTCAACTATGTTCGTTTTTACAAGAAAAATGATAAATCAATGAAAATTTGTTTCAAAGGGATTTTAAACTTGGCGGCGTGTTTCGTCACGGGAAATCCGGGTACTTCCGCATGCGACGTCATGTGACGTAGGGATATGAAGTTCAGTCTGCGGCTGCGCTATGAACGCAGTTTCATTGTCTTCAAGATCGCCTTTTTTTTTTTGTATAACTTGAAAAATGCCGGTTCGTTGTGTTGCATTTGGGTGTTCTAACATCGCCAATGAACAAGTGAGCCTTTTCACTTTCCCAAAACATGAAAAACTTTGTCAAGAATGGACAAAACAAGTCAGAGCTCCCTGAACGGTAAGGCTCAAATAAATACGGCTGCAGACCTACATTATAACCAGCTGTTTCTTGTTCATCACTCGAACTAACTTCGGCTTCCCAAACTGAAGACAAATCGCTCAAATCTTCACTTAAATTGCTTAATTCCTCGGTTTATATGTTCTCTGCCATTGTTATTTACAATGTGTGTTCATTACATTGCGTCATAAAAAGGCGTCAGCGTTTCACCACTCCTTTCTCCACCCGAAAACTGCGACGCACTGCAGCGACATCATTAAAACAATTTGCTGTCTGGGGTTTTGTTTTTGGGGTAAAATCTGTGAAAATCTGATTGTTATGCACGTTTTTGTACCATATTTGTCACTATACAGCTAATAATCAATAAAAAGGATATAAAATGAAAAAAATACTTTTATATATTAATTATTCGAAGCATCTGTGTACAAAAAATCAAAGCTGAGTAGCTCCTCTTTCTAAAGATGTCTATGTTTTAGCATATTGTCACAATACCTTTAAGGCCTTCAAGATGATGTGGAGCATTAGTTTACGCAGGAGCCTAAGTCCTGACGTGACCCTGTGGCATTCCACTGTGCATCAAGTCCTGAGGCTTGTAAGTTTCATAATGTAAAATAATGTGGATAATGGTTCGCTCTGACATACCTGACATGACTGGTGTTATGGGGAGGAAAGGGAGAGTTTGAAAGCCGGTGCCATGTCTTGACAAACTATGCTTCGGATCAACAATAAACACAGTTTTTACTATAAAATATGGATTCCGTGTATGTTTAATGTAAAACGTGTACAGATTTTGTTGGGATTACATGTAACTTTCAATATATATTCAGTCTGAATGATATGAGAACTGGAACTTGGACCATCACAGGTCAATAGTTTATTTGCTGGAAGGTGGACGATCAATTAAATTGATCTTAACATAGTCTAAGATTTCTGCAACATCATTATTGTTTCTAAACATAACTCTGAAAAATCAGAAACATTTGTGATTCAATTATTCAAAATGAGTGCAGGCTGCAGTGAAAAATAAAATCTGAAACCAGCACGATGGCGTAGTGGTTAGCGCTGTTGCCTCACAGCAAGAAGGTCCTGTGTTTAAGTCCCGGGGTGGGCCTGGGGTCTTCAGAAAGTAATTATATCCTTCAGTTTCCTTTGTAACTGACCACTTTTCTTTGCTGTAGCACTGGGAAATCCCTTTGTATAATGTTTGGTGGCTTTGTGAAGCGTGGGGATTTGCCTTTTAAATATGGGGCTGAAATTAGTCAGGTATTAAATTGCTAAATTTACGACAAACCGCACATAATTTTAAAGCTTTTGAGATGAAAAAAGTGAAAATAATAACTCAATATTGAAAACAGTCTCATGTTTATGTGACAGGACCTGCTAAAAACAAAATGTGAGAAAAGATTGATCATTAGCTCGTCAGTCTGGCACTAACTCTGTTTTTTCCAAACGTAGGTTGTTCAGTTATCCACAGCAGGTGAGATACTGACTAACACAAGTTATTTTAAATTAGCTTCAAGGTTTTCTGTCAGTTGTTTATGTCTGAAATTAAATTTAGATTGTAGGCTTTTTATTTATGTTCGTATGAAGCGGGACTTGGAGAACTTTCCGAGGTTGTACTTGTATCGTTACAAATCGGTTTGGGACCATGCAGCACAAACTGTGAACACATCAGCTACAAAACGATAACACTGCAAGAGCGCAGTCATTACAGACAGAAGAGCTCATTTCTTCAAACTAGGTCAGATAAAAGTTCATGCGCATTAATCCAGGTAAAAATTCAACAATGTTCAGTCAGGTCATCTGGACGTTTTTTTGTTTGTTTTGTTTTTGCTGAGACGTTTTGTCCTTCATCTAAAGGATTTCTTGAATTTGAGGAGCCACCATCCACCAACAAGATTCAGTGGTGGCTCCTCAGAATGAAGAAGTCCTTCGGATGAAGGACAAAACGTCTCAGCAAAAAAATTAAAATAAAAAAACCATCCAGATGACCTGACTGAACATTGTTGAATTTTTTTCCTGGATTATTGAGCATGAACTTTTGACGAAATTTATCATCCCAAAAAATAAAAATAAGAAACTGTCCAGATGACCTGAATGAAATCAGATAAGTACTTTTTTCTTTTGCATTTAGCAACAATTTCACTCCATTATTTCTTTCAAAACATCTCCTCGACTATCTTGTTTGATCCAGACACCTTTGTTAGCCTACAGATGGGCCGAGATGGTGTAGAGGCAGGGCAGCCGGCTCACGACCAGAAGGTCTCGGGTTCGATCCCCGGTCACTGCATACCTCGTTGTGTCCCTGGGCAAGACACTTAACCCCGAGTTGCTCCCGGTAGGACAGGCAGCGCCTTGCATGGCAGTCTACCGCATGGCAGTCTACCGTATGAATGGGTGGATGGTTGGTACTGTGAAGCGCTTTGGGGTCCCTCAAAGGGGGCTGGAAAGTGCTATATAAGTAAGCTCCATTTACCATTTACAGACCGGCCTAATGTACCGTATTTTCCATCCTGTAAGTCACAGTTTTTTGCATAATTTGCATGCCCTACGGCTTACACACCAAAGCAACTTATATTAAATATATATTATATATTTTCCCATATTTATAAACCAATTTCTGGCTGATACGACCGTTATTAATTTTGACATTGAAAATATTGAACACTACCATTTTTAGCCACTAGATGGCACTCATTCAACCTTTATTAAGCAGGTTCATTGAGCCTCGAGGACTCATTTACAAGAGAGACCTGTCTACAAACAAAGAATGATGACAACAGCAACAACAATAGACAATCAGAAGAGAGGCATACAGAATTATATATATTTTTTTAAGTTAAAAAAAAGAAAGATGTCAAGTGGTATGGCATGCCGTTGTGTCATGTACAGTAGTAGGTAAAACCTTTGTCCAGCCCCGGAAGCCTGGAACAACCGTCAAATCAGCTTCATTTCACTGCTGCCCCAGTGAAGACCATTAAAGTGCATTTGTTAAGTAAAAGTTCAACTGAGACACATTTTTTACTATAATGTCAAGCAAACAAATAATTGTTTTTAGGTGGTTATCTGGTTAAATTCTCTTCCCGTGCATGCTCCCGCGGCTCCCATTTGGCAGCCAATCGATTTTTGGCACAACACCGGCCCACATTTCCGGGTTCTCAGCGGTGACGTGTAATAGATGTGACTTATTTTTTTATTTTTCCCCACTTTATTACATATTTGGACTTGTGACCAGAAGGTGGAGCTCTTGCTCCTTTAAGTTAAACACCAGAACACAGACCTTTGAAAATTTACAATATTTATTTACACAATTTCATTAAAAACGATTATTTCTTTAAAGGGGACCACATATGAGTCTAGTGGCAGGGCTTTTGACTTGGGACCCGAAGGACGCGGGTTCGCGTCCCGGCCACTACCCACCTTGGGGTGTCTATGAGTGCACACCTATTTCTCCAGCTCCCCGGGCGCTTTCGGGCTGCTCACTGCACCACCTGGTAGGTGGTTGGGTTAAATGCAGAGACGAATTTCGTCTGTGTATGGGAAACATACGCAGATGACAGGAAAAGACATTATTATTATTTTATATTCAAAATTCACTTTTTAATGTTTTTTTTACTCAACTTTGGGTATTTACTTCATAAAAAAACAGTCCTAAGGCCAAAAAAAATGCACCCAGTGGTTTATTTACTCTAAGTAGATTTATTTATCTTTGATAAATACAATTCGTTTCCCACTTCCTGTGGTTTGTGACGTCACAAACCGCAGCCAACCACCTCAAACCTGAGTCCAGCCCCTCACCTAGCAACCCCTGGTGATGCTCCACCCAGGGGCGGATCTAGAAAAATATCTATGGGGTGGCAAGAGGGTGGCAAGGATGTTTCAGGGGGTGGCAACACCCTCCACACAC
>JBBPBX010021343.1:30678-42474 GCA_038048925.1 Garcialebias charrua
AGAATTATTGTGCATGTTTTTATATTTGAATGATAATCTGTGATGATTGACCCTCATAACAATCAGACATTTGCCTTTTATTTTATTCTCATGTTGACACTTTGAGTTGTTGTAACCTCATATTTTTCTGTCTTTATTTAGAAATAGGGATGACCCAAAATGGATCCTCAGTTGGCCTCAGTCCTGACCAGTGGCAGCCTGGAAGTTCAAAATGGCAGCCGGCGTGGAGAGGGACCAGGGCCGGCAGAGGATAAAACCTCACCCGGCACCAAACCAGGTAACCTCAAGTCCTGCCTGGAAGCAGCAGCGACCATCAGGCAAGATGCTCAATCAATCAATGGGGAAAAGCCAGAGGTGGGCGGGACTTGTGAGCCAGCCTCTCAGGAAACCAGTGAGACGGGCGGCTTCAGGCGGCCAATCACAGCGAAGCCTGGAGGGCCTGCTCTGCGCCGGCAGCCACTAAGAATCAAAATTGTGGTTCCTCCGAGGCGCAAGAGGCCAATCGCGGCGTCGGCCGGCCGACTGACCAAAGACCGTGCTGCTGCGCACCTGAAGGGGCCGGTTGAGGAGGACAGTCAGGTCCAGACAGGAAGTGAAGCAGACGTCACGCCGCAGGTCTCTCAAAGGGCACACGAGGAAGCGGACGCAGAATCGTCGCAGGAGAGCAAAGACAGAAATGATCTGGACGTGAAAACTGCGCACGCCGTCAAGTCGGAGATGGGTCTCGCAGCCGACAGCGACGGCGTGAAGGAGCTGAACTGTGAGCGGCAGCTCCCTCACATTTTGCACAAAACAAACTCGAAGTCTCTCCAAAGCGGCGACGAAGCGGCGGAGCAGACGGAGCCGCTGGACCTGAGTTTGCCGAGGAGGCGAGAAAGTCGAGCGCGGACTCACGGCCGCCTCGCGGGCGCCACCGCCGCCTGCGAGAGCTCCCTGATCATGGAGGTGGACGAATACGAGGGCGACGGAGACAGGGACATGGTAGAAGAGGACAACACCGTTGGACCTCTGCGCCCCTTGTTCTTCTCCACCTCCGTCCTGGCGTCTCTGGCGTCTCTGGACTGCGACACGGAGAACCTGCTGCTCATCGACGACCAGGGGATCCCCTACACGCTCGGCCCGGACGGACTCAAGGTGCCGCAGGTGGACGCGTCCACGCCGGACCCGGTGGCCTCGGCGGAGCAGGGAGAGCCGAGCTCGGCGCCTTCGGCTGCGTTAGCAGGTTCTAGCTTCAGCCAAAGTTTAGCTCGTGCACCTGGTGAGTTTGACGCCGCAGCTGATGACCTGCCGTCAAACGCCGGTGATCAAACGCACGCTCCTGAACTCTTCACACGTTTACTGATGAGCTCAGAGCCTCCGGAGTTGAGTCATGTTCCGGAGGCGAACACCGCCGGGTCGACGCTTCCTGCTCCGCCCGTCCAGATCCTCGCCAACCCTCCAACCAACCCTCCTCTTCTCCTCCTGTCTTCCTCCTCTTCTTCACTTGCAGCTGGACTGTCTCTTCCCCTCTCGGTCACTGCGGCCTCACCCGGTGCTTCCACACACGTGTTGCTCCTCCTCTCCTCTGTGTCCTCCGACGACTCCACCTCTACCACCACCGCCTTCGCAGTCCTCGACCCCTCCACCGGTCAGCTGTCCCAGGTGACGGCGGCCTCGGCTCCTCTGTCGCTTCCTCTGTCCCCCCCCGGTCACGTCGGGGGGCTCGCCCCCGCTCTTTCTAACCCCACCCTCAGACTGAGCCCCAGCAGCTCGCCCCTCGTCCTGTCCGGGGCGAGTAACGTGACCTCCGGCCCCGTGCTCGCCTCCCTCGCCGTCCCTTCGCCCGCCCTGCAGGACGGCCACCTCAGCGCAGACCTGCAAACGCAGCCCGGCTGCTCTGAACCGAACGCAGGAAGTGAAGCCATATCTACGGAAAAGAGCGAAACCAAGAAGCCATCAACGACCTCGCCTCAGCCTGCAGCACCTGAGCCCTTAGCTCCGCCCACATCGCAGGTCATCGCCCAGTCACCAGCCTCAGAACCCGAACGCGACTCCTCGGGTCTCCACTCTGAACATTTACCTCTGGACGACCACCTTTACTTCTCCAACTCCGCCGCCCCTCCCTCCCCTCCCATGAGGCCCCTCCTCCCCTCGGTTAAACTGGACCCCCTGGAGGCCCTGGACCCCCTCTCTCCGGAGGAGTCTCCCGCCAGTCTGGGCTCCCGTCGGGTGCTGTGCTGCCAGCTGTGCCCGCGGATCTTCTTTTACCTCTCGGATCTCGAGCGGCACGCCATCACGCACTCGCAGACGAAGCCTCACGTGTGCCAGCAGTGCGGCAAAGCCTTCAAACGCTCCAGCCACCTGCAGGTCAGAGCTCCGCCCCTTCCAGCCCAAACCACCATGATGGTTCTGTGTAAATTATTACAGCTGTGACCAGTAAGAGAGGGTCTTTGACCACTTGGGAGCAGCAGAAGCATCCGAGCTAAAGATGCCACAAATAATAATAATTACCGATTTATGTTGCAACAGTTAGCTCATTTACTATACAGGTAGTCCTCGACTTACGACGTAGATCCGTTCTTACGCGGCGTCATAAACCGATTTTCGACCTAAGTCGAAATATACGTACCGTACTTTTCGTCAGATAAGTCACAGTTTTTTTTGCTAATTTGAATGCCTTGCGGCTTATACGCTGAAGCGTCTTATTTATGGATTTTTTCCCATATTTTTAGACCCATTAATGGCTCTGATATCGCCGTTTTTCATTTTGGCCAAAAAATGGTGCAGTACCACTTTTGTCCGCTAGGGGAGACACTTCCAGAGAGTACACCGACCGTTTCTAGCTTGTGTGTCCGAAAAAAGTCTCCTCTGCTCGGATTGACTCTGTCGCTGCCCGGCCTCCTGCTCTGGAGGTAGCTACTATTAGCTGTGTTGTTAGCTGTTTTTTTAGCAGGATAACTCATAAACCACACCGCGGATTGTCTTGAAACTTACAGAGTGTAATTATTTGGTGGTCATTTACAAACTATTAGCTGCAGAAGATTTTCAGAGCTAAAAAAAAAAATCACTCTTTTAGCTTTGTTGTTAGCGGTATAGCTACCGCAAACAGATACCTACTGTTTAGATAAACAGCTCTTAAACCACTCGATGGATATTTTTTAGGCTTTCAGAGTGTAATTATATGGGTTTCATTTACAAACTGTTGCCCTGTACAAGACATTGGAGATAAAATTCAAATTTGTATTCTTTTTTTAGAGACGGAATCGTCTCCTTAGCTTCGGTTTTATTTCCGTTTATATTGTTATAAATCATAAACCACTCTGCAGATTTTTTTTTAGCTTACAGAGCGTAATTATATGGGTTTCATTTACAAACTGTTGCTCTGTATAAGACATTTGAGATAAAATTCAAAATTTTATTCGTTTTTTAGAGACGGAATCGTCTCCTTAGCTTCGGTTTTATTTCCGTTTACAGTATATTGTTATAAATCATAAACCACTCGGCAGATATATTTTTAGCTTACAGAGTGTAATTATATGGGTTTTCATTTACAAACTGTTTACCTGTATAAGACATTCGAGATAAAATTCTATTTTTTATAATTTATTTTATTAGCGCACGCGACCGTTTGGAAGACGTCAAACCGAAACAATTTAAATTCAGCAGATTTGACCATTTCGTGAATTGATTAAGGAACGGTTAAGCTCAGGAACCCTTGTGGTATAATGTCAGCTAAGAAATATATTTTTTCTCAACAAACAAATAATTGTTTTTACCGTGTTAAGGTTGTAAAGTCCTTCCATGCTGGCTCGCTTCTGTGGCCGCCATTTTCAGCAGGGCAAATGAGGCGCTGTCGCGTAGCGATGACGCATAATAGATGCGACATAGGGCGAAGCGGCTTATTTATGGATTTTTACAAATTATTCCCAATAATTGGACAAAGCGGCTTATACACAGAAGCGACTTTTCCGCCGAAAAGTACGGTACATACTGCACCATATACATGTACAGTACTGTATTACCAAGCACTTAGCCTATCCTAACACAGTACCCTACATAATTATCAAAAAACACATACATTTGGGAGCCATAATGAAGGGAAAAAAAAGTTATGGCCTACTGGGATGCTGGTGACGCCGTATTCCTCCGTCCATCGGCCGTATTCTCTATTACGTTTACGACGTAAAACCGCCGTCCAGCTCGGTCCATCTGCCGTATTCCGTTCCGTTTACGACGTAAAACCGCCGTCAACCTCGGTCCAGAGCGTTTACAGTAAGGTCTCCGCCTGTGAAGTGTATTCCTCCGCCGCTACGTTTATGACGTAAAACCGGTCCATCTGCCGTATTCCGCATTCCGTTTACGACGTAAAACCACATTCACAGTACAGTTTTGTTTGTTTTTTGAATGTCCAGAGGACCAGACTTAGCTTTTTTAGAGAGTACAGTGCAGTATTCCTCCACCGCTACGTTTACGACGTAAAACCGGAAACTGCGTAACTCAGCTTTTCAAAATAAATTAAAAAAGAAAGTATTTTATTTTATGGGAGATGCGTCGTAACCACGAAACATCGTAACTCGAGACCATCGTAACCTGAGGACTACCTGTGTTATGAAAAAAAAAAAATGTTTGCAGATTTAGAAAGTAAAAACCAAAACAGTTTTTGTTGTTTTCCTCATGAAACTTGATTTAATAGTTTATTCACTAATAGATTGTTTAACAGTTTTCTGAGACTTATCTCGGTTTGACGAGGAAAATTCTGACGAGTCGGCGTATTTCTACTCCAAAACAACAATTTTATCTTTTTAAAATTGATTCCTGCTTTGTTCAGCAGCGTTGTGGTTTTCCTGATTCTTTAGGCGTTTTCACTGTTTTTTGATTGATTTGCAAGGTTTGTGCGAAACAAACAAATCTGTCCAAATTTTTTTTAATGGAGTAGACTTATGACTCTTTTATAAAAAATAGTTATTGTGTAAGTTTATATACCGGTAAATTTATACGATTTGAGTTCAAAGTAAAAAAAAAAAAAAAAGCTTTCAGGAAAAAAGGAAATGATTAGTTACTGGACTCTTTATTGTTTTATTTTTATTTTTATTTTTTTGGAAGCAGTGTTAATTGGAAAAAACTGTGAGCAGTCAGTGTCTTACCTGCTGTGGATAACCCACATTTTGTTTTTGTCTCCAAACTGAGTTTGTTTAAAGAGTTATCTTTTAACAGGTAAGATGTTAATTGTTCATAACCTTTTCAAAGTACCCCACTTCAAGACTTTAAACTAATCGTTTTAAATTTCTAAATGCTAACTTTCACAATGCATGCGTGGGTTTCCTCCGGGTACTCCGGTTTCCTCCCACAGACCAAAAACATGCATGTTAGGCTGATTGGTAACTCTAAATTGTTCTTAGGTGTGAGTGAGAGAGTGAATGATTGTTTGTCTCGTTTGTTTCTATATGTGTCCCTGTGATGGACTTGCGACCGGTCCAAGGTGTACCCCGCCCCTCGCACTGTGATTGCTGGACATGGGCACCGGCGACCCCTGTGACCCAAAATGGAATAAACGGATCAAGATAATGGATGGATGGATGGATGGATGGATGGATGGATGGATGGATGGATGGATGGATGGATAACTTTCACAATAACCCAAAATAAAAACAAAACAATTGGCTGATTTTTTATTTTTATTTTTTTTGGAAGCAGTGTTAATTGGAAAAGACTATGAGCAGTCAGTATCTTACCTGCTGTGGATAACCGAAGTTAGGAGAAACAGAATTTATTTACAACTAGACTGATGATCCAATGACTAGTTTGAAATTCTTGCTGACAGCTTAGAATTGCTCAAGTCCAGGGCTATTCAAATGGTGGCCCGCGGGCCAGAAATAGCCCGCTTGTGACTTCAATCCGGCCCACTTCATAATTGATTTTTTATTTGTTGTTGCTGTTAGCTTTCAGAAACTGTGGCCCCCTGAGCTGTTTTATTGAATAGCTCTGCTCTAGTTAGTTATACATGTATTTTCATAGCAGTTTTTGTGGATGCCATTTTAAAAACTGTTGCATCACTGTCAGTTTTACATTTTCATGTTTACATAAACTCCAAAGTATTTTTGCAAGTGAAAAACAGCAGCAGCTAGCTGTATCCCTGTGCAGTGTGAAACCCTTCAGGGAGAAGTATCTAATTATTTCTGTCTGAAAAACAATGTAAAACCAAAATTATACCTCAGGCGGCTGAGACGAGCTGGTCTGAGTAGCCCAGTCCTCATCTCCTTCTACAGGTGTGCAGTGGAGAGCATCCTGTGCTACAGCATCAACGTGTGAGCACAGGATGCTCTCCATCGCACACCTGTAGAAGGAGGTGAGGACTGAGCTTCCCAGACCAGCTCTTCTCAGCCGTCTGAGGAAGTAGAGTCTCTGATTACCTTTTTTTGATCAGGGCGGTGGTGTTGTCTGTCTTCACCTCCTTCTACACGTGTGCCGTTGAGAGCATCCTGTGCTCCGGCATCAACGTGTGGCATGGAGGCTGCACAGCTGCAGAAAGAAAAGCTCTGCAGAGAGTGGTGAAGGCTGCACAGAAGATGTTGGAGTCAGTCTCCCCACCATCACAGACATTTACACCTCCAGATGCAGGAAGAGAGCCACCTGTATCATGAAAGACCCCACTCACCCAGCACACAAACTCTTTGCCCCACTCCCCTCAGGAAGGAGGTTGAGGAGCATCAAATGTAGAACCACTAGACTGAGGAACAGCTTCTACCCTGAGGCTGTTAGACTCATGAATAAATAAACAATTAGAAAACAGTAATTACTGCAAAACATCACAACATGCTGATCTGTTTTTTTGTTTCTGTGTTCATTTGTGACCATCTGCTCATACAGACTCATGTCCGTGCTGCTGTTTGTAATTATGTTTTCCTATTATATTAGGGCTTAGTGTATTTCTAGTTGATGTTTTTCTTAGTTATATCCTACATGTTATTGCTGTTTTTCTCTCACATTTTGTTGTTGGATGTAACTGGGACCTTGTGTACATAATCTTGTTTCATCACATGTACCACATGCGGTGCAAATGACAATAAAGATGATTAGACTCTGATTAAAGTTGTACACCTCTTGGACTAGCTGAAAACATGTAAAAATATGTGGCAGGATGTCCCTACGGACATTGAACGCACCACATGAGTGCGGGATGTGATTGGGTCCAAGGCTGGCTTCCGGTATAAAAAGGGCCAGGCTTCAGTGGTTGACTTCACGTCATCCGCCTTCCGGTTCAGACCCTGGCGTCTGCTGGCTGGGTCGCGCCAGCGTAACTGAATGTGCGCTTTAAGGTCGCCGTGATCTACTGTTCCACGACCAAATGTACAAGCCTCCTGCTTCCCTCTACTGTTGAGGTGGAGCTCGTGGTGAGTAAAGCGCTAGTTCGTCTTTCTGTTTTATGTTCAGCTTTTAATTCTAATCTTTGTTTATTAGCTGCTGCTGTTTGTCCTTCACCGTTTTGTTCACCTGCTGTTCGAGCTGTCCACTGGCTGTCGTCTTGCTGTCCTGGCTGCTGATTTGATGCCCACTGTTCTGGTCAGCTTAAGGCTGGCTGCATCACCCGTCCTGTCTGGCTGATCAGGGCCGACTGGGGTTCAGCCCGGACTGGGGTTCAGCCCGGACTAATCGTCTTGGTGCCGGCGTGGATGGTGTCTGCTGCAACGCAACGGTTCTCCCAGGACGAACTCTTTGGACAGCTGTGGCTTGATTAATTGGACATCTCCCAGGCGGTGGTATTAATTCTGCCGTGGTGTACTACTGTCTTTATCGAATTGCACTTTCATTGTTGCCAGGAGTTATTACTGCCTTTTTAACTGTGTATTTTAAATTTAGGATTTTTTATTAAACAAATTGTGCAATTTATTGGTGTTTGTGTGAAGTGTCTCCTGCCTCATCTTCTGCAACGGGTCTAAAGTGCCTAAAGGGTAACTTTTAATAAAGTTTTTAACCAAATTCATTTTTTTAAATAGATTATTTTTTTTAAACTAAAAGTTGCCTAAAGTATTTTTTTACCCATACCCGTTCGGCTACAAATATAAAAAAGTTACAAAACAATTCTAAGTTTTCACCAATTGCACGTCACTTATACAGTATTCTGATACCTACTTGACACTGCAGACTACGTGATGGTGTAACGACACTGCAACGTGATGATGTAATGACGCTGTTCGTCTGTCTGCTCACTGCTTTGAGGTTAAAAAAAGAAAAATATGAGCATATTTTGCACAGAAATGACATTGAAAACATTAAAACCTCTACCACCGCATGTGGTACATGTGATGAAACGAGATTATTTACACCGGGTCCCAGTAACATCCAACAACAAAAAAATGTAAGAGAAGAACAGTAGTAACATCTAAGATATGATCTAAGAAAAACATCAGCTAAAAATACACTAAGCACCAATGTACCGTAATAGAAAAACATCAATACAAGCAGCAGCACGAGCATGAGTCCGTATGAGCAGATGGTCACAAATGAACAGCAACAGGAAAACAGATCAGCATGATGTGATATTTTGCAGTGATTATTCTTATCATGTATTATTCATGAGTCTAACAGCCTCAGGGTAGCAGCTGTTCCTCAAGTGGTTCAACATTTGATGCTCAACCTACTTCCTGAGGGGAACAGGGCAAAGATTGTGTATGCGCTGGATGAGTGTGGTCCTTCATGATGCAGGTGGCCCTCTTCTTGCATCTGGAGGTGTAGATGTCTGTGATGGTGGGGAGACTGACTCCAACAGACCTCTGTGCAGCCTTCACCACTCTCTGCAGAGCTTTTTTTCTGCAGCTGTGCAGCCTCCATGCCACACGTTGATGCTGGAGCACAGGATGCTCTCCACTGCACACCTGTAGAAGGAGGTGAGGACTGAGCTTCCCAGACCAGATCTTCTCAGCCGTCTGAGGAAGTAGAGTCTCTGATGACCCGATCATGGGCGATGGTGTTGTCAGTCCTCACCTCCTTCTACATGTGTGCAATGGAGAGCATCCTGTGCTCCAGCATCAACGTGTGGCATGGAGGCTGCACAGCTGCAGAAAGAAAGGCTCTGCAGAGAGTGGTGAAGGCTGCACAGAAGATGTTGGAGTCAGTCTCCCCACCATCACAGACATCTACACCTCCAGATGCAGGGAGAGGGCCACCTGCATCATGAAAGACCCCACTCACCCAGCACACACAGTCTTTGCCCCGCTCCTCTCAGGACGGAGGTTAAGGAGCATGAAATGTAGAACCATTAGACAGAGGAACAGCTTCTACCCTGAGGCTGTTAGACTCATGAATAAATAAATAATAAGAATAAATACTGCAAAATATCACATCATGTTGATGCTGATCGGTTTTCTTGTTGTTGTGTGTTCATTTGTGACCATCTGCTCATACAGACTCAGGTTCGTGCTGCTGTTTATAATGATGTTTTTCTATTACATTAGTGATTAGTGTATTTCTAGTTGATGTTTTTCTTAGTTATATCCTAGATATTATTACTGTTTTTCTCTTACATTTTGTTGTTGGATGTAACTGGGACCATGTGTACATAATCTCGTTTCATCACATGTACCACATGTGGTGCAAATGACAATATTCTGACTGTGATTCTGATAAAAGTTGCAGGACTAGCTGAAAACATGTAAAAATATGAAAAAGTTACAAAACAATTCTCAGTTTTCACCAAATGCACGTCACTTCTATTTTCATCTTACCTGCATCACTGCAGTTTGACCGTGATGACGTAACGACGCTCTTTGGGGAAGGGTAGGGGCTGTCTGCTCACTCCGCTTTGAGGTGAAAAATGAAACATAAGAGCAAATTTAGCACAAAAATCACGGTGAAAACATTAAAACCTCTCTTTATGTTACAATACAGCGTTCACAGCTTGTCACGCTGCAGTGGTCAAGTTAAATGTTAACGCTTCTTCTTCTTTCGGCTTTTCCCTTTTCAGGGGTCGCCACAGCGAGTCATCCTCCTCCACCTCACTCTGTCCTCTGAATCCTCTGTCCTCACTCCAACTACCTTCATGTCCTCGCTAACTGCATCCATATATCTCCTCTTTGTCTTTTTCCTGCAGCTTCATGTCTAACATCCTTCTACTAATATACCCACTGTCCCTCCTCTGGACATGTCCAAACCATTGTCCCTCCTCTGGACATGTCCAAACCACTGTCCCTCCTCTGGACATGTCCAAACCACTGTCTCTCTGACTGTCCACCTGCTGAGTGTCTCTCTGACTGTCCTCCTGCCGAGTGTCTCTCTGACTGTCCACCTGCTGAATGTCTCTCTGACTGTCCACCTGCTGAGTGTCTCTCTGACTGTCCTCCTGCTGAGTGTCTCTCTGACTGTCCTCCTGCTGAGTATCTCTCTGACTGTTCACCTGCTGAATGTCTCTCTGACTGTCCACCTGCTGAATGTCTCTCTAACTGTCCACCTGCTGAGTGTCTCTCTGACTGTCCACCTACTGAATGTCTCTCTGACTGTCCTCCTGCTGAATGTCTCTCTGACTGTCCACCTGCTGAGTGTCTCTCTGACTGTCCACCTGCTGAATGTCTCTCTGACTGTCCTCCTGCTGAGTGTCTCTCTGACTGTCTACCTGCTGAATGTCTCTCTGACTGTCCACCTGCTGAGTGTCTCTCTGACTGTCCTCCTGCCGAGTGTCTCTCTGACTGTCTACCTGCTGAATGTCTCTCTGACTGTCTACCTGCTGAATGTCTCTCTGACTGTCCAGATGGACATAGACATGTAAATATAACATGTTCAACTGAAATTGTGTGTTTGTGTGTGTGACTGTTTTATGGTTTTTAAGGACAGTGTTTTATCAGGACTGTAATGAACTGCCATCTGATTGATTGTCTGATTGTTTATAGCGTATGACTAGCCTGGCCCTCGCCATACCTGCACAGCTCCGCTCAATTCTATTTCCCTTCACTGCTGGGTCTGGGATTTGTCCCATAGACAACGATTCCTCCGGTCGATTTTTGACCGGACCAATCAGAGAACAGAAGGCGGATTGGCAGATTAACAGACCAATCAGAGAACAGAAGGCGGAGTTTTGAACGACGTCGACTGACGTCGTCAGTTAAAATGGCTGCCACCACGAAGGAATTTTCCAGAAAACAAGGTAAAAAACTATTATTTCTTTCCTGATAAAAACTATATTTCTTAGCTGACGTTTTATCAGAAGTGTTTCTGAGCTTAACAGTTCCTAAATCAATTCACGAAATGGTCAAATCTGCTGGATTTAAATAGTTTCGGTTTCACATTTTCCAAACAGCCTCAGGGTGCGCTACGAAAATAAATGATAAAAAATCGAATTTTATCTCAAATGTTTCATCAAGGCCAACAGTCAGTAAATTAGAGCCATATAATTACACACTGGTAGCAGAAAAAATATCCACCAAGTGGTTTCTGAGCTTTTTATCTGAATAGCCTGGACCTTGCCAGGCTAAGCTAACAAAACTACGCCTTCTGTTCTCTGATTGGTCCGGTCAAAAATAGACCGGAGAAATCGTTTTCAATGGGAGGAATGCCAGACCCTAGTACGAAGCAAAGTGAAGGACAGGGTTTGGTTTTAACCAGACTAGCGTATGACTGTCCTAACAAACAACTGTCCATAAAAAAACCACAATACACTCCCATACACACACAATTGAACAATAAGGTTGATGAATCCACACGTAGCAAGTATATCTGTTTAGGAACACAAGAACTAAAATGTACCTTGGTACTCGTGTTTAATGGAAGTTGATCGCTCTTCTGGCTACCTGCGATCTCCTGACTCTGGACGTGTTCACGTCATCTGGA